>OVBA01007032.1:0-15611 GCA_900406435.1 Lepidium aucheri
AGAAATAACTTTTTAAGAATTATTAGATTAGGATTTCTTTATAGATAAATACGATTCAAAATATAATATATATATATGTATCTTTTTTATAAATAAGTTGTTAATATAATATTTTTATTTATACAATAAGATTAGTAATGAAAATTACTTTTTGTTAAAATTAACCTTTTTAAGAATTAATATTTTTGATTTCTTTTAAATTGAGATTTATTTTTTAGGTTAGAAATTCTTTGTAGATTAGGATAAGCTAAATATTGAAGAAAGATTTTTAAAGATTTTTTATGTAGTTTATCATAAAAAATTCCAATAAAGTTTTGGATCATTAGATCTCACACGTGGAAGAGTTCTGTTAATTACAAATTTTGAGAAATTCAAGATGATAAAATTTCAAGATAATAATAGTAAAATAAAAAAACAATACATTAGTTTTAAATTTTTTACCTTTTTGTTTGTTTGCTTTGATTACTCTCGATGTAAACAAAAACAAATAAATTAGATTGGAGAAAGCTTGAAAAGTTGGAAGGTATTGAAAAATCGTCTATGTGTTTATGTAAATATAGCAATTAAAACTTACAATTCCCTTTTATATTAGGATTATGTATACAAAATTCCTTTTAATTTAAGATTATGTATACAAATAAATATTTGAGAATATTTAGATAATTATTTTCTGTTAAGATTATGATCAGAGATATATATCTTATCAATATATAATTTTTTATAAATATATATTATTCAAATATCATATATATATATATATATAATTATTTTTTTATANTATTTTTTTATAAAAAATTTTAATAAAAATTTTATTCATACAATAAGATATTTAATGAAAATTATTTTTTGTTAGAATTACTTTTTTAAGAATTATTTGATTAGAATTTCTTTATAGATAAATATGATTCAAAATATTATATATATATATATATGTATATATTTTTTTTATAAATAAGTTTTTCATATAATATTTTTTCTTTATATAATAAGATTAGTAATGAAAATTACTTTTTGTTAAATTATTTTTTTAACAATTAGTATTCCTCATTTTCTTTTAGATTAAGATTTCTTTTATGTTAGGAAATCTTTTTGATTAGGATTATCTAAATATTGAAGAAATCTATATAAAGATATATTTTATCTAGTTTTTAAAAATAAATAAATCCAGGAAAATTTTGGATCATTGGATCGAACACGTGGAAGGATCCTGTTAATTACTAACTTTGAGAAACCCATTCTTTATATAATAAGATCTAAGCCTATTTTTAAGGGTTATTTAAATTTATTTTAAAGTTTTTAATACAGTCAAAATTAAAGTGTCTCCCATTTAGAATGTGCCACATGTACCCTATCACAGCTATTATTTAATTTTACTTATTATTAATAAAAGAAATTAGAATTGAGCTTAATCTATTTCTATTAAAAATAATAATTACACAGATTATATATCAAATCTACCTCAAAACATACTATTACATTAGACATGTTGGTAGATATTAATGCATGTGAAAATGAATTTAACTTATAAGAAACGATATACTAATAATTATATATTTTAATTTAAAAATAGGTATACCTTTTAAAAGCTTACAAATAATGTAATTTTCCAAAAAAAATTAAATATTAAATTAAAAGTTATTATTTATAAATTAAAAACCACACCACTTATATTTCACCAATTACATGTTTTTCTATCAAAACCCTACTTGAATCGCAACACTTTGTCTCGCATTTGTATTGCAGCGCAGTTTGACGTGCACCGTCGAAAGCACAATTACCAATTAGACCCAGATCTAGAACCAAATCAAGAACTGAAATAATACCCGATATCTTTATATATAATAAAAGCATAATGTTAACTTAAACATCATGTTATATTGGTCTATTTTGAACTAGGTGGTATTATTACTAGAAAATAATAGTCACAGAATATTTATTTTCATTATTATCTCTTATTATAATAAAAAAACAATTATATATTGATAAGATTTATAACTGATTTTAATTATCTATAGAATTTTATTAGTTTATTAACTTTAAATATAATAAAAACAGAATGTTTTTCTGACATACAACGTGGATCAAATTAATTAACAAACTGATATATTTAAATAGACCGAAAATTAAAAAACTGATCAAATCAGGAATTAGTAAATCACGTAATTTGATATTTTTTTATAACCTAAGATTACTTTGTTCTATATAACGTGATAACCCCTTATATCATAGGTATTCTAATAATGTGTAACCTAAGATTACTTTAAATGTTTTTATATAAAATTATGTCCATTAGCTTAACTAAAATTGAAACGTGATCGAAAAGGATCGTTTAGATTGTGGATGTTTGGACTATGATATACAATGTATAATCATAGGTTAATTATATATCCAATAACTTATCATGTTTGGGAACAAGCTATAAAAATATATTTTTACATATAAACTTTATAATATCGTTATTATTAACTCTAAGCATAAATTTATTGTCAATAAAGAGATTTGAAATAAATATAACACTTTATATTAACTAATTCTTAATATTTAGGATGTATCATACAAGAGATATTTCTAATCAGTATCTAATTTAAAATTGTTTTCCTAATCTTTTATATAATAAAAACGTAGTATTAATTTAAATACCGTATTATATTAGTTCGTTTTGGCTTAGAAAATATTGTAATAAATTTGATATTAAGAAAATATTAAGATAAATTTAAACATAAACACGTAATATTTTTATCTTTTATAATAATATATGAATAACTAATTCTTGATAATTTTTATCTTTTATCTCTACATATAGTAAAAACGTCACATTAACTAAAATTCGTATTATATTGTCTATTTTAAAATAAATCATATTATTACTAAGAAATGTTTCACATAATATTTGTCACACAATATTTGTATCTATTATTATCTTTATCTATAATAAAAATAACTAGTTGATACAGATGGAATTATTATTTGTTTAATAGACTACTCTAGATGATCTACTAATTTATTGGTTATTTAAACAAAACAAAGTGGATGAGATATGATTTTGGGCACTAATAATCGACTATTCATATCCAAAAGTTATTGGTTATTTTTTTTCAATATAACTCATTACATTAAGTGATCAAATCAATGTTGAGATATATAAATTGAAAAGCCTTCTAACACTATGGGTCAGAAACTCAGCCTTGTAAGAAATGAGGAATTAAGAAAAAAAGAAAAGGAAGAGACAACAAAGACGGTTAAATTCTTCCAAGAAAGGAGTAAACGCTGGCCACCCACCAGGGTCAGCTACCATCTTTAATACTCAGAATAGTTCACTGCAAAGGCAACCTCTAAAAACAGTCAGGAGATGAAAGAGACCATCGCCCACAGTAGAATATCAAACTCCAAATGCAATGCCGATAGGCTTCGAGGGGTTGCACGGGCATCAAGGCTAACGCTCGCAGGGTCATCTGAAAATAGAACCATCCAAGCCCAGAGAAAAAGCTCATAATCTTTCCATGAGGCATCCACGAAGCACCTATAACTTGTAAATTTGGGGTTCCCCACCAAAGGCCGAGATAATACCTCCAGCTCCAGAGATATAATAGGGAGAGCAGAAGAATAACATCCTGCGGATCCTGGTCGATATTGGAAAATAATTTATCGTTCATGTCTTTCCAAATAAACCATAGGATCCAAAAAAACTATGTTTATCAACCTCAGAGCGAGTCTGCCAGAAAACGTAATCAAAATTAGCGTAGATGGACGACCCAGAAAAGCCCCCTACCCCCGCAGGAATCGGTGAAAGAGCCAAAGACTATACTACAGGAGGACACTCAAATAACACATAATTCATACACTCCGAGACAGACCCACAACAAGCAAAAGAGACATCAAAATTAATACCTCGTTGTGCCAAATTAGGCTCCACTACAACATGACTAGACAAAGCTTGCCACATAAAATATTGAAGCTTTGGAGGACAAGGGATCTTCCAGACCTGGCTATGAAACGTAGTAAGACACAGAACACCGAAGAGAGATATTACTTTCCACCTAATACCCTGACTTTACTGTACACTTACCAAACCGAGTAAAATGTCAACCTAGCCAGTCAGGTCTCAAACTCCGTGATAGAAGAATACAAAGAACCAAAAGAGCATCAGTAGGGTCTAACAACTACCAAACTAGAGCTACACGCCACCGCCTAGACTCCGGTCAATAAGATGATCCACAGTGAGATTTTGATAAAAAGACGACCTTGGACCAGACGCAACCAGAGGAGAAACATCATGGAACCAAAATGAAAGACCCATCCTTCACTCGTTTAATTGAACCTTTAGATACCAGAACCCTAGAAGAGATGATACTCCGCCAACCATAAAAAAGGGAGGAGGTACGACGGGGAACTAAGAGACATGAGTTCCAAAAAAGGTGCCCCTTGAAAATTCTTGAAAACAAAGATTCCTGACAATAAGTAAGTCTCCATAATTATTTGGCCATAAAGACAGAGTTAAAGTCCTCTACTTGCTGAAAACCCAGACCTCCCTCATTCTCCCCCTTACATAATTGTTCCCATTTAACCCAATGAACTCCTGATGATGATATAGAATTACGCCACCAAAGATCAGCAATCGCCGAAGTAATCTTTTTAGAAAAACTCTTCAGCAAGCAGAAGCAAGACATAATGAAAGATGGGAGGGCATAGAGGAAGAATTTAATTAAAACCTCTTTACCTCCTTTGGAGAGAAATCTTGAGGACCATGAACTAATACGATCCTTAATTTTATCACATACAAAAGCAAAAACCTTAGTCTTGGACCATTCCTATCGTTCTTGAAGCTAAGTACCCATACCTCCAATATTATGAATGTTCAAAATAGGTTGAACAGAAGCCCCAATCATCACATCCACTTAATGTTCAAACTGAATAGATGATTTCTCAAAATTAATTTGTTGGCCAGAAAGTCGCTCGTAATCTCATAAGATTTCAAAAATAATGTTCACCTCATCCCGGTCAGCCTTATAGAAAAATAAGCTATCATCTGCAAATAATAAATGAGAAACTCAGGCGCTAGGACCGTACGACGTGCAATAACAAGCCTTGAAATCGGTCACTGATTCTCTGCTAAGCGCAGCTTCGAGATTAGTACCTCTGTACAAAGAAGGAAGAGATAGGGGGAGAGTGGGTCTCCCTGACGTTATCCCCAATGAGGAACAATCCGTCCATGACGACTCCCAATAATAAGAATTGAATATTCGACCTTACAGATACAAAACATGATGCATGAAACCCAACGCTCGCGAAAGCCAAATTGTAACAACAACTTCTCCATAAAAATCTACTCAACCCTATCGTAAGCCTTACTCATATATGTTTTAACAGCAATAAATTTACCCATATCAGCCTTATTAGACCATCTCCAATGGTTGCTTTCATTTTTTTCTTCAAAAATGAAGTTCTCTATAAATGAAAGAGGGGTTTGCTTCAATGGTTTACTTCATTTCTTGTTTCAAATGAATATTTTAATAATATTTTGATATAATATTTTATTAATAATTTCTAAAATACCCTTATACTTTTCAAATGTATATACTTAACCCACATATATTAATTTTATGTATATACTCAATAATAACATTAGTAAAATTGCCGAATTCCATTACATGTCACATAAATAGAAAAAAATGACAAATATAAAATGTACTCAGAATAATTATGTATTTTTAATTTATATTTTGCTATATATTTACATAATATGTTTTTGTATTTTATATTATAATATATGTTAATATTGCATTTTATATGTTTTAGTTATATTTATTGTCACAAATTCATTAAAAAATTTGTTTGTGACACTATTTCAACTTTTTTCCTTTTTGTTATACCCAAAAAATTTAGTTATGTATAAAATAATAAAAGAATAAAAAATTAAGGGATCATTTTGCAAAAAAAAGTCTTATTGAAAAAATAAAGGAAGAAATAAAGATCCTTCAAATTTGAAGAAAAAAATAGAGATCTTCAAAATTGAAGCACCATTGGAGTAATTTTTCTTCAAACATAGAGTTTGAAGAGAGATTTGAAACACCATTGGAGATGCTCTTAGTCCTCAGAGCATGGAATATCTCCTGAGCTATAAGAATATTATCAAAGATTAGATGACATTAGATAAAAGCTGATTGAGTCTCATAAATGAAGAAATGAAGGATCTTATTCAACCTCAAACATAAAACCTTTGAAATAATCTTGTATTCCATGTTGCATAAACTAATCGGATGAAACTCAGAAACTCGAATCGGCCGTCCAATCTTTGGTACCAGAAAATTATTAGTAAGATTTAAGCGAGTCAAATTCTCTGGAAGCTAGAAAATCATTCACAGGCCTAATTAAATCCTCCTTAATGACAAACCAAGAATTTTGGAAAAACAAAACCGTCATTCCATTTGGGCCCCTAGCCTTTCCTGTATCCATTGAAAAAAGAGCTCGCCTGACCTCCTCTTTAGTAGCCAAGGATAACAACATACGATTCCACTCATGAGATACCTTTGGATCAATACAATCCAAAACCGGCGCCAAAATCTGTAATTCCTCTCAAAGAAAAAAGATTCAGGAAAGAATCAACAGCCTCCAAAGCAATATCTGATTCCATATAGTCCCAAATCTGCGAAGAGGCTAACAGACTTGTAATCCTATTCTTAGCAAGACATTGCTTAGTTTGAGCATGGAAAAACTTAGTATTCTGATCTCTTTACCTTAACCATCAATTCCTGCTTTTTTGTTTCCAAAACAATTCTTCATCAGCATAAGTAGACCTAAGGGCTTTTGAAGCCTGCCGAATAGCCAAAGTAGAACTAGAGTCATCATTTTTACCGCTCTAAAGCTGCCTTACAAGAATCAATACGAGTCTGACATGAAGCCACTGTAGAAGATCTCCACCGAGAAATTTCTCAACTATAATTTGCAATCATATTAGGGAAACCTCCACAAACTGGAATAACAAGACCAGCCTCGAGCAATTGTATCATGAAGACAATCTATCGCTTATCAAAGACAAAATCAGAGCGCCGAGTATTAGTCACACCTTGTGAGAAAACCAGAATTGGCCGATGATCAAAACCAACCATCTCCAAGTAACGAGTAGTCGAATTTGGAAAAAAGAATGCCAGTCAAAATTACAAAAATCCTTATCCAATTTGCACCGAACAAGACCAGATTGACGCATCCCACACGAAGACTAGGACTTACCTAACTAGGGAAACTTAATCAAACCACAAATTCGTAGCATATCATTAAAAAGAACAAAAGAGTTCAAATTACGAAGGCACCCACCCAAGTTTTCATGATTATCAGAAAGCTCATTAAAGTCGTGCGTAATGAGACAAGGAAAATTACGAGATAAACTAAGCCGAATTAGACGCTCTCAGACACCCTCGCGCAAACACTGAACGGGCTCGCCATAAACAAAATTTATAAAACATTTTTCCCAACTAATTCAATCGGAATATCAATCATATTCTTATTTTTATACTGCAAAATCAACCATAAAAGTCTTAGAATAAATTAAAGCGGTGCCACCACAAGTTCCAACAGGCTCCACATATATAAAATGATCATAAACTGAATTAGAAACCAAATCCTCCAAATACCTATTACATTTTCTAGTCTCCCTCAAGAAAATGAAATCATGCTTATTATGAGACATAATATCATGAAGAAAACAAACAGAAGTCGAACTATCTATGCCTTGACAATTCCAACATAGATACTTATTCATAAAAAAATAAAGAAAGAAAATTAAGCTGATGGAGAAACACCCTCTTCACCACCAGACTTTGTCGCTGCCCTTGTTTCGCCCCGCAAGCCCTCCCGCTTAAGAGAAACAAACCCTTCAATCATTACAACATCTTGATCAGCCGAATTCACCTCTCCCTCCTCTTTCTCAAAGTCAGCCTTTGACCTAGACTTCCATTCAGTCCCAAGAGAGTCTTCATCTCCAATAGCAGCCTCAATGTTACCCTGCGGATCACTAGCACCAGGAAGAGAGTCATAGTCGTTTTGCTCTGACTTTGGAACACAAAAATCAGCCTCAGCAGCCTCTAGAAAAAGCCTCTGACGAGGCTTAGAACCCGATAGACTTGGATCCCTAGAAACAAGAGAAGATGAGCCACCCACAGCTTGAGGCAGAGACTCAACGCGAGAACTTGGACCCTTAACATGACCTAAACCCGCAACCAGAGGGCGAACAGCCACAACAGCATCAACATGTTACTCTCTAGCAACTTTCTTACCCTTTGAAGAGCTCAGACCCGCCAAAAGAAGAGCACCAGACCTACACTCAAAAGGACGAGAGTTCGAGTAGGGTCGACGAGAATAAAGCCTTTGAGACATCCAAGAAGCACCCAAACCAGCAAGAGGCAGACGGTCTCCATTATGTCGTGAACAATCCACTACTTGCCACTCATTATTCGGCCCCATAGCAACCCCTTTATAACTAAAAGCCGAAGCATCCTCTGCATCCTTAGGTTTCTCTACCTCCACCTGATTTCTTTGTCAACATTTAGTGGACAACGAGCTGAGGTATGACAAAGACTAAAACACAATCTCTAAGACCATCAATCTCCACTTCTACTCTTCAAAAATTCATATCAATCTCTGAAACAGATTCCAAAGCTTCTCCAATAGCCTGAAACTTAATCGGCGCATGATATTGTCCAGGGAGACCGAGCACACAAATCTAGAAAACAATTGATGATGGAAAATTTGAATCCACCACAGACTGCCATCTGACCAAAGTTACCATCCAGTAATCAAAGTGAAAGGGTCGAAGCTGTAATACCTTTTCAATATCCTTCTCATTGTCGAAGTCAAATCGATATATTCCAAAACCCAGTTCAAGACCACGAACCTGATTCTCCATCTACCAAATCTTAGGAAACCTCAACAACAGAGAACACACATCCTGCTCATCAAGATTAAAATAACAACCCAGCAAAGTTCTTTCAAATCCCTTAATAAGATCAGAATTATCAAAATAAGGAACCTGAATTGGAGATAAAGAGGATCCTGAACCCAATTGTGCCATTGAAAAAATGAACAAAAAAATAGAAGGAAAAGCAGTGATAGATGTTCGCCAAAAAGAAACCAAAAAGGAGAAATCGACTTGTGAAAGCAGCGTGCCCTAAGAGGGGTAATCGGTTCACAAATAAATAAGCAAATAGAGAGGCCTCACCTTTAAGAAAACTAAAATTAAGGGATAGATCAATCGTAACCAAACAATGAAATCGATTCAAAATTTGAATTTCAAAGTCCTATAAAAAACCATCTCCTAAGTCAGTTCAAAATTTAATGGAAACCCAATTTAACAAAAACCCAGAATCAGCAAGGAGTATAGAAGTCCTGTAACCAAGAAAACCAGAAGAATCCATCATCGAAGACCTTGAATGACACTAAAACCCATCTGAAACTCCACACCAGCCCTCAAAGATCCATGATGAAACCAATGAAACAAATTTTCCAGAAGATCCACGATGAAAACAAGCAAAAGAGTAAAAAAGAAAGCCAAGAGACACGTAGAGTCGAGAATATGACCACCGGTAATTCGCCAAAAATCACCAAATCAATTAGTTGTTTAAAAAATCAATTGCCGATTTTGGGCACTAAACATGATACCATTTTTATATCTTATAGAGATATTAAAAACAATGAATTAATAGATTATCTTAACCACTTATCTTAACTAATTCTTTATATTTAGGATATACCATACAAAAGATATTTCTAATCAATATATGGTTTAAAGATTTTCTCCTAATCCTAATAGAAAAATAATATCAAAATTTTTCTATTTTAGACTCATCTCATAATTATTATCATTATAAAAACGATTCAAGTCTTTTCCGAACCAAAAAAATGATTCAACTCTTTTTTTCAACTATTTGAAGTTTCTATTTCCTTTCGATTTTAATTCATTTAATCATGTCTTTCTCTGAAAATTTCTTAGTTGAAATCCTGTAAAAAAAATTGGAGAACTAAAGTTAAGATTATAAAGCTATGGAATGTATATACTAAAGAATTTGGTCAAACCATTGATATGATTCTTTGTGATTCTAAGGTAGGTTACTAATAATTTATTTATTTGCATATTTTTTAATGATTAATAAAATAAATCTTTAAATAGATTTCTTCAATATTTAGATTATCAAAAGATTTCATAACCTAAAAAAGAAATATTAATCTAAAAGGGAATGAAGAATATTAATTGTTGAGAAATTAATTATAGCAAAAAGTAATTTTCATTACTAATCTTATTATATAAAGAAAAATATTATATTAAGAGCTAACTAATAAAAAATAATATGTATATATATATATATTGATCATATTTATCTATAAAGAACTCTTAATCTAATAAATGTTAAAAAAATTAGTTCTAACAAAAAATAATTTTCATTGGTAATCTTATTATATAAAAAATTATCATATTAAAAATAATTTATATAAAATTATAATATATATATATATATGTGATATTTTGAGTAGTTTTTATTTATAAAAAACAAAAACAAGTAATTTTAATTGCGTAAGAGGTGATGGCGAAGGCGATGATGGCTATTTGTGATTTCCTCAAGATCCTTTCCAATCAAAGGAGTTTCATCCAGGATCAGTACAATGTTTATAGTTCCGATTATGGTACTCAATTTATGATATCGATCATCTCTATGTTAATCGATTGGAATATCGATCAGATTTATGATGTCGATCTGTCTCTATGGTGGATTGATATAATCTCTCCAAATAGGGATCCCATGTTAGATAGATCAATTATTTGTGATGCCTTGATTATACTCTTGATCGATTGTGCCCTGATATCGCGAGAGCAATATGAGATTCTCAGAATCGATTTCCTCATAGATTTCCGAATTAGAGAACCAAATGATCGATTCTTGGGATTCAATTTGATTTCAGTTTTGAATTGACTATCTTTTCTCAAGATAATTCTATGTCTTTATATTTGGATCTAATCCCTTCAATTCATTATCTAAGGGATATGATTTCGGATAACCAAATCTATGTGGATTATGTGTGTTTTCAAAATTTCAATGTGAACATGATTCTACTCTTTTTGAAACATATTATCGTGACTGCCAATATGTTTCGAACCAGATTTATGATATGTTACCATTTTAGTCTATCAAGTTTTATCTTAATTGGGCCCCAGACCACAAATAGTTATGCTTTATGTACTATAACTCTTTCCAGGAACATAATTAAGACTTATGGCCTGATGTTTTCATTTTTCTTGTATTCATGTTTGACAAATTACAGTCCTATGATCAATTTGATATGTTGCTGGTACTTGAAGAGTTTGATTAGTTTTAAGATATGTATGAGTAATGTCACAGGGTTCTGCCTCCAAGTATTTTATAGTGAACTGGATGGTAAGTTTACGAGCCGGCTTTGTATCTATGTTACTAAATGTTTGTCAGTTCTGTCTGTAGGACTGAGCGAGAAGATCTTGATATCGGGGCAAGATACCCTATGGAGTGATCATTGTTTCAGAAAGATACTCTAAATATCTTCTTCTTTGATAACTAATTTTGGGATCTTACAATTATTAACGATATTAAAAAAATCTTTTTTATTCTGGAAATCCTGAAAAATTAGGAGAAACTCTTAGACATGTTAATACTTTCATATGCTTCAATTTAATGCTCCCAAACTATGGTCTAGTGGAATTTCCAAAAATAGGGAACCCTTGATAATGGAGAAGTGTCCAGAACAACAATGTTATTCGTTGTATTTTGGACAAGGGATTTGAAAATGAAGAATGGTATGATTTATTCTTGATTTCTGAGATTGAATATCTGGATAGGATAGGTTCGGATCATCGACCTATCCTTGGGAAATTCAATGATAAAAATTACCAATATAATCGCCAATTCATGTTTAATAAAAGATATATTGGAAGAGAAGGATTTAAGGAGACAATTGAGAAAAGTTGGAAAGGATTCTCTTGTCAACGTTGAATCTCATTTACATGAAAAATAAGACGGGATATCTCATATTGGCAGAGTGAAAATATTTCATCTGGGAAAAAGTTAATCAAAGATTTGGTTAAACTAATTGAGGATTTACAAAATGATAGCTCAGCCAACACTGAAGAAATCTTAGAAGCGGAGATTAAGCTAAAAAAATCCTATGTTGATGAAGAACTATACTGGATACAGAAAAGTCGGAACAAATGGCTTCAAGAGGGGATGAGAATACAAATGATTTTCATACCTAAACTAAACAAAGGAGGACAAAAAATAAAATAGTTGGCCTCATGGATATTCATGATAATTGGGTTACCAGTGAAGAAGCTATAGGTGGGGAAGCTTGCTGTTACTTCTCTGAACTATTTTCTACGAGTAGTAGACCATGTGATTCGGCTTCTATAATGGAAATTAAGCCGAAAATATCTGAGATGGATAATAAGATGTTACTTGGCAAGAGATTTGAAGAAGATATTAAAAAGCTCTTTTCCCCATAGACCCAGGAAAAACACCAGGACCGGATGGTATGGCGGCTCTTTTTCCAAAAATCATGGGACATTATTAAAGATGATATTATTCAACTAGTTAATGATTTCCTGATTTTTGACACTTTTGAAAAAGAGCTCAATGAAACAAATAGTTTTCTAATTCTGAAAACTTTGCGACCAACTAAAATGTTGGAATTTCAACCAATTAGTCTATGTAATGTAGGCTATAAGATAATCTCAAAAGTCTTATGTCTCCGTTTTAAGAGGATTCTACTTATTTCTGAATCTCAATCAGCTTTCGTGGCTGGGCGACTTATTTCGGATGATATTTTAATTGCTCAAGAAATTGTTAAACTTAAGAAATTAAGTGTTACACAAGGAAGAACTCGGAGTTAAGTGTGAACCAAGGAACGGATGACCTAGAGTGCAAAGAAAGGAAGAAGTGACTTGAGGATCACACAAACTAAAGTTTTCTTGCAGTCTAAACACAAGGAAGAGAAGTGATCCGAAGGAACTAGAACCGTTGGATGCTTCTTGATCAACAAGAGGCGTTGGATGCATTTAGTATTGTCACAAGTGAAAGAAGAAAAGTGTGTGGAGTATATTGAAGTAACTGTTGGAAGATGTGTGGTTGAGAATCAACCAACCAAAATCGCATGCTCTCTCTATCAGCCCATATGACCGTTGAAGCAAGTTGTGCTTCTTCTAGAAGCCTTATCACACAAAAGAGGACCACATGTGACTCAAGCAGCCGTTGGAGACTAAGAGGAATGGAGTTTGGACCACAAATTACCAAAGAGGAAAAGCAGCTCCTTCTTCTCCCTGTGACCGTTTGAATGGTTACTATATTGGGTAGTTTCGTGTATGTACATATAATTCTATGTAGAGATAGATTTTAGATAGAATTGTCTATATATATCCTTTGTAATACTCATTTGAAAGTTAAGAAGAAATAAACTCATCTTCTTCATTATTCTCTCTCAATCTCTCGGCCTCATGGCCAACAAATCTCACAAATCTCTTTGGTTACTAAATCTCATCTAAATCTCTTCCAAACTCTCAATCTTCATTCTCCAAATCTCCAATTCTCTTATTATCTTTATGTTTCCGCAAAATATAATATGGTATCAGAGCCAGGTTGGTTCTTGGTGAGTTTTTCCCAGGATCTCTTAGTATTTTGTTGCTTGAAAAATGTTTTACAAAAGTGTTTTTCAAACCAATTTATGCAAAATGTTGACTTCTCTTTTTCAAAATCGTTTTTCTTGAGACAATGAGCAGGAATAAATGTTGCTGAGGCTAAAAAAACCTCTTATTTGAGTACCATAATATCTCCAAGTCTTTGTTTTAAAAGAAAGTTTGAAGTTCTTGGTGTTCTGGGTATCATACTGAGGAACATAATTCCCTACTTGATGTAGGAAGTTTTGGACCAAATTTTCAGTCACTACAAGCCAAAATATGGAAGTCTGATTGTCCTAATAAAACAAAACTTTTATGTGGCAAGCCTTATCTTGATGCTCTGCTGTTAAGCACAACCTTATTTCTCAAGGTATAAATTGTAACTCAAGATGCAATCGATGTGATGCTGAAGAAGAAACAATCAATCATATTTTATTTGAATGCCCGCCAGCAGATCAAACGTCGGCACTTTCAAGTATTCCCTCGGTTATTGATGTTTTCCCTGGCAATTCTATATAGAATAACTTAGATATCTTTTTTGGCGCATTCATTACCAAATGGATGTCAAAATTTTCTCATGGTTAATATGGCATATTTGGAAGTCGAGAAATGATATAAAAAATTCAAAAAAAATAGAGACCCACAAGAGATAATTATTCAGGCGACCAAAGATATGTCAGAATGGAAAAAGCTAGATCTGATGTAGCAGTTCTCCCCCAGCCTAGTCCTACTCTTTCTTTAGTAAGACCCTTGTGGTCCTTTCCCTCATCTTCCGATCAGAGATACACAGGCCATAGGTGTTATGTTGATGCCTGGTGGAAGAGCTAGGATGTGGTATCAGGAATTGGTTGGATGTGTTTTCCAGATTCGTATGAGGGAGAATGTACAAGTGCTCACGGTATTAAGAGGAGTCTTTCTGCTATTCATTTAGAAGTTGAAGCTTTGCTTTGGGCGATGGAGTCTCTCTTAGCTTTTCAAATCACAGAAGGGGTGTTTGCGACATATTGTGCAGATGTGGTAAAGAATATTTTTGGACCATGATGAGTAGCCAGCTTTTCTTCCTTACCAAGGGGACTTTGCTAGGTTGCAATCACTTTTCCGCTTTTTTCTTTGCATTTAATTCCGAGATCTTTAAATCATAAGGATGATACTCTCGCTTGTAATTTAGAGAGTGTTCCAATGGTTTAATGTGGTAACCTTCTTTTCTTCGTAATATTATTGACTGAGTTGACAAAAATATATTTATAAAAAATTCAAATCTGATAAGATATATATATATATATCGTCATAATGCTAACCGAAGATAATTATCTAAATACTACCCAAATATTTATTTGTATACATAATCTTAAACTAAACGGAATATTATATACATAATTCTAATCCAAAAGGGAATTGAATATTAATTGCTATATATACATAAACACATAAACAATTTTTTAATATCTTCTAACTTTTTAAACTTTCTCCAATTAAGTTTATTTATTTTCCTTTACATCTAGAACAATCAAAGAAAACAAACAAAAAAGATAAAATGTTTAAATTCAATGTATTATTATTTTATTTTACTATTATTAACATGAGATCTTATCATCTTATTATATAAAGAAGGATTTCTCAAACTTAGTAATTAACAGGATTATTTTACGTGTCAGATCCAATGATCTGAAATTCTCCACAATTATTTATTTTTCTAAAACTTGATAAAAAAAATTAAAATATTTTTTTTTAATATTTAGCTTATCCATATCTAAAAAGAATACCTAACCTAAAAAGAAAGCTTAATCTAAATAGAAATCGGGAATATTAATTGTTAAAAACTTAACTTTAACAAAAAGTAATTTTTATTACTAATCTTATTATATAAAGAAACCTATTATATTAAAAATTTATTTATAAAAAACGAAATATATATATATATATATATATA
>OVBA01007033.1:0-15609 GCA_900406435.1 Lepidium aucheri
CCACAAGTTGTTGTTGCGAGTTTTCCATTTTTTTTCACCAGGATCTAACACTTGAAACACTTAACAAAGTTATGCGGCGAACTGCTCTGATACCAATTGAAAATGGAATGTGAATGACAACAACTGAAATCAACTGAGAATTACGTTTTATTAAGAATTCCTTTTTTACAAAAGACAATCTTAGCAATCGACTAGCTATCAACCTATCGATCTAAAAACTACTCTAACAAAACCGATAACCTAACTTCAAAAACAATTGACGAGATTCTCACAAACTTTTTTTAAGTCTCAAATTCGTGAGTCTCGATTTACAAATGAGATCTCTTTTATAATGAAAGAGCTCTTTAGTTGTTTCCTATTTTTTCGGAATCTAACTAAATCCTCTTCATATCTTCTTTGAAAAGATCTTCTTCTTGATAGATCTTATCGCTTGTTTGAATTTTGAAACTCAAACTTCTTTCACTCCACGTGCTTCTCTCTTTGTTTCCAACAATCGAACCACGTGACCTTCATTCAACTTCATAATATTTCAACAGAGCTGTTGACAAGCATGAGAGCCCAAAAAATTGAGGCCCATGATATAAATATTATTAATATTTTTTGAAAAATGTTATTTTTTATACAAAGATATAAACATGTTAAACTTTGGATGATAAGCATAAGCATAAGAGCAAAAATCGCTAATATGTTATGGAAAAATCAAAGTACTTAATTTTAGTTTTAGTTTTATATGTTTAGTATGATCTGCATATCATCTACATGATCTGTATAATCTGCATCAACTTCAATATTTATATGCAATATTAATCTGCATTCACCATTCAAAATCTATATTTATATGCAATGTAAAATTAATTTTTGGTCCGGAATTTGAAAAACAGTAACAAACATTAAGTTACTTGACCAAATTGAGCTACTTCCATACTTATGAGAATTTACACATATTGAAATATTGTGCGATGTTATTTTGAATATTAAAGACATATATTCTGTTTTTTTATATCAATATCTTAATAATAAGATTAATTTTTGATCTCTTATACACATATAATTATTTTTAAATCGAAAAGCATAACTTTTCTTTAAGAGTTGTCCAACATTTAAGATGTTGGTTTTCATAATTGAAATATAGTAATAGTAGGAAGTAAATTGATATTCTCCATTCTTTAGTCGGATGAGTATTTTTTCTTTACTTTTAACTTTCATCTTTGGTTAATCTCTCAAAGCTATGTCGTTGATTCATCAAACTCCACAAACATACATTTTCTTCTGCAACTACGATTACTTACACCGCTATTAAGATACCACTTATAATTATCTTCTAGTTGATCTTTCTTATAAGCTATTACTAATATTTCTTCTTAATCTGTCACAAACAATTATGTCTTCTTCTTGAAAGTTTTATTCAATGTAGTTGACCTTTTTCTAAACTATTTTGTTATTGGAAACTTTACATTTTAAAACATAATGTCTAAATTTCTCACAATACACTTGATTTATTATACTGTGATACGAATTTCTTCTTACTTCAGATTGGTTTCAGTTTCTAGTTCGAATTTCAGGAAATATGCTGAGAAATAGCTCCAACTATATATATATATATATATACATATTTTCTATTTTTTCTCTATTTCTGTTTAATAGAAAAGTATCCATAAAAAAATTTGTTATCCATCTCTACTAATTATTATTAAGTAATATGAGATATTTCTGTTATTTTTTTCTGTAAATTTGGAAAGCCTATATTAATTTTTTTCTCGTTTATGTAATTCTCAATTACATAAGTTATTGGGGTATTAGAGTATAGTTTGACTTTTACGACTCTATAAATATAGAGAGCAAAAATTTGTTACTAACATAAACATGACTTATAACTTATAACCAAAAAATGACAATTAAGAACTTGGAGAGATTTTTGAAAGACTATGATTTTCTAGAATTCTAGGATATGATGAAAATTTTTCTTCAAGCACAAAAATTAACAATTTTCAAAGTTATTGTTGATAACATATAAGGACTCTATGTATTTCAGCTTGTAGATAATGAGATTGGTTGTGGTAATCGATTTAATTCTATAGACCATGAGTGTATGAAAAGAAATAAGCGAAAATGATAGAAAATCAAATAGTAAATTGTATTTTTAACATAACAACTAGACAATGATACATTTATTGGATCTTAACCAGATGAAGTTTTAACTCAGTTCTGTTGAGAATAGTAACCATATGAAGATGATCTTATGGAATCAATTGTGTCAGAATTCCTTTGTTTTGACATCGCACGTGCACGGTGAAGTGGCTTCAAGCATGATCGATATTTTCTCTGTTAATAAGTAGATAAGATCGATTCTGTTGTGACTACGTTAGACTTAATTGTAAAATCATATAATTAAATCATCATTTAATTGTAACGAAAATCTAGAAATTTATATTTATTTATGATCTAGTTGAATATAAGATATTATGTTTAAAGCTAAAAATAATATTCTTTTACAAAACATTTTTATGTAAACTCTTCCACAAATTATGTCATAATATATTTTACCCATAAAAATTGTGTTTGGTTTTTATGTTTTTATATAATAGATTTTTATTATATTTGATCGTTTTATCTTTATATTTGTATATTAAGTTAAAAGTTCTTTTATATTAAAATTAATAATATTATGCATAAAGATATCAATAAAAATTAGTTAATGAATTTTATCAAATATTATCAAGAGATATATATATTTTCAAAATTATTATAAAAGATATGAACCTCTTAATATTACAGAATATCATCCAAATAATGGTGTGAACTTTTACGAAACACATATTTACTAAACCATTGAAAAGTAAGTTAGTTGGTTAATAAAAAGTTCCAAACACAAAAAGCTAGATTCAAGAGAAACACACTAGTAATACACTATTAAAAGTTGAGTTATCTAGACTCATGATTCTGTTTTTCCAATATATATCAATAAGTACAAACAATTGTGATCTTTGATGAAGAGTTGACAATCAATAACACCATATGCTACATATAATATCATATCACATAACTATTTACGTGCACAATCTGTACTTTTTTTTTCATTTTTTAGAACTTGTGTAAAAGAACTGCTAACTAGATGAAAAAATTACACTTTGTAGCTAGGTCATTCTAACTATTATATAGAAAAGAACTTGATATTTTCAAGGTTTATTAATATATTTCGTTGGTTGTTTAGAATTAATTATATATTTTAATTTCAATTTAGTTAAAGTTAAATGAAAATATATAGTTAACTATTTTTTTTCATTAGACACTAGTAGAGAGTAGCAGATCTTCTTAGATTTTTGTAGATCATTAAACAGGTTTCAGTGTTACCACAAACATCATCACAGCCGAGGCTAGTAGTGGAAATTGGGACCAATATATAGTTAACTATAAGCAACCAACACTTAATTAATGAAAATAATTTATAATTATAATTATAATTTCACTTAAATACAATTATAATTATATTTTCATTTAAATCTATAGCATTGTGGTTGTTGTAAATATAAATGATGATACTGAATTTGTGGAATTGAGTTTAATTTATGTTACCAGTCATATTAATAAAATATATGTATTGTGTTTAGAACTTTACATATATGCATTGTGTTTTTCTTTTTCATCAACATTTGATAAAGAAAAAAAATAAAGTATAAGAACGTGCGAGAAGGTTGTGCTACACGATTTGATCTTGATCTCTGAAGAAGAGGAACAAGAGTAACAGCTTGAGAAACAAGGATGATAACTTCAATAACTTCTTCAGGTTTTTGAGAAATCTGAGGAATTTGAGCAACTCCATCAGCCTATGGGAGTAATTAAAGTTTGGTTCATGTTTGTTTTTTTGCATACATATTTAAGACCCATGTGAGTAATTTTTTTCAGATTCGGTTCCTAGTTCGGATCAATTTTGATTTGAGTTTTGGGCTTCTAAAACGTCTCAAAAACAATATTTAAAATTATCAACACAGATCTAACAACGAACACGGTTTGAAAAAACAATAAAACAATTCAACCTTGCGTTATAATGCAGATATAATTCTAGGAACATACTAGAGCATCTCCAATGGTACTTCAAATCTTTCTTCAAACTCTATATTTGAAGAAAAACTCACTCCAATGGTGCTTCAAATCCCTCTTCAAATTTGAAGATCTCTATTTTTTTCTTCAAATTTGAAGATCTCTATTTTTTTCTTCAAATTTGAAGGATCTCCATTTCTTCCTTCATTTTTTGAATAAAACTTGATCCCTTAATTTTTATTGTTTTATTATTTTATACTTAACTAAAATTTTATGGTATGATAATAAAGAAAAAAGTTGAAACAGTGTCAGAAACAATAATTTTTCTGAATTTACTGAATTTCTAACTATAATATGCAACAAAAACAAATATTAAAATAAAAAATATGAAAACATATTGTTTAACAAATAGCAAAATATAAATTAAACATATTTAATTATAACAAGTATATTATATATTTGTCATTTGTTTTTCTATTGATGTAATATGTAATGAAATTTTATGATCTTACTAATATTATTATTGAGTATTTACTAAAAATTAATATATACGGGTTAAATATATAAATTTAAAAAGTATAAGGGTATTTTGAAATTTAATAATAATAAAATATTATTAAAATATTTATTTGAAACAAGAAATGAAATAAACCATTGGAGCAAACTCTAAAAATTCATTTTTGAACAAAAAAAATTGGAGGCTTTGGGGCCCACTTACCTATCTCTTACCCCTTTTCATTCGAATTATTTGATTTCCCGCTTAAATTGCACACCTTCTCTCAATCCCTAACTCGAAAACAATAAAGAGAATAGAAAAAAGGAAAAAAAGAAAAAATCAAATATTAAAAAGTTTGGTTATTTGAAAAGCCAATTTCGTTGTCTACTTCCGGCGAAGTGAGCGAGTCACCGGGAACTAACCGACGAGAAGAAGTCAGAGGGAACACGTGTCAACACCTAATTGACCGGAGAGTGTGGTCGTGATGATGGAGGAGGATGAGCCAATAGGTGAGTTTCGCAGTGGCGAGTCTGAGCCTGACCAGAAGAAATCTGGAACTCCAAGGCTTTACATTAAAGAGCTTGTTATGAGAAACTTCAAATCATATGCTGGTGAACAACGCGTCGGACCTTTCCATAAGGTTAGGGTTTTTTACCTTTCCTCTTTTCATTTTCAAAAATTGGGAGGAACTAGAAGCTGATTAGGTTTGGGTTTTATTGGGGTTTCTCGAATTTGAGAGTATGTTCCATTTCAGTTAAACCCAAGCTTTCGAATTTGTGCTTTTGGGTACTTCTAATTGTTATTGCGAATGACATCAATTTTCATTTGAATCTACATATCGTGATTAACTACTTTCAAGTTGAATTGGAAAGCTCGATTTACTGATTTTATTATCTGGGCTATTCGTAATTCAGAGTTTTTCTGCGGTGGTTGGACCAAATGGAAGTGGAAAGAGTAATGTTATAGATGCAATGTTGTTTGTGTTTGGGAAACGAGCTAAGCAGGTATATTACTCTTGCATTTCCTCTTAGTGCTTGCTTTTACTAAGCTTTGTTTGAGTAATTCTATGTTTATTTGCTATCAGATGCGGCTCAACAAAGTGTCAGAACTAATTCACAACTCAACTAATCACCAGAACTTGGATAGTGCTGGAGTTTCTGTACAGTTTGAAGAGATTATTGATTTGGTAAAGTTTTTGTCTGCTCACCTGTAGTTCGATACCTTATTATGAACTATATTGGTTGTTTCGTGACTGTCTTTTGCTTTATTATTTAAACCAGGACATTGGTTTAGAAAAAACATGAAATTTTTGACTTTAGTGTTTCTGGGATTTTCATTGACTTTGGCAAAGCTTTCTGGTAATGGGAACTGTTATTGTGAACTACACAGGAAGATGGATCCTATGAAACTGTTCCCGGAAGTGATTTCATGATTACTCGGGTTGCATTCCGAGATAATTCTTCCAAGTATTATATTAATGAAAGGTCGAGCAATTTCACTGAGGTTACCAAAAAATTGAAGGGGAAAGGAGTAGATCTTGACAACAACCGTTTCTTGATTCTTCAGGTTCTTACTTAGGGAAACTGCCTATATATTGATAATTTTACAACAATTTTTCTTCTACTCATAGTGTTTCTTTGATGCTGACAGGGTGAGGTAGAACAGATATCACTCATGAAGCCGAAAGCACAAGGTCCCCATGATGAAGGTTTTCTTGAATATCTCGAAGATATTATTGGAACTAACAAATATGTGGAGAAGATAGATGAATTAAATAAGCAGTGAGTGATCCTTACATCTAACTAGTTCTTTTAAATGACCATTGCCTATGAATTGTGTTTGAGGTGAATTGCTTAAATGGAACATGTGACGCATCTGCTTTCTTCTTGTTGCATATGCATATTTGCTTCTTTTATTTTGTGTGAATGAGTTCGTAATTTAATCGGAAGATTGAGATGTAAGTGGTTACTGATTTGTTGGATGCTATCTTCATAAGTGCAATTGTCTCTCTGAAATATAGGCTTGAAGCCCTCAATGAAAAGCGGTCTGGAGTTGTGCAAATGGTGAAATTAGCAGAGAAAGAAAGAGACAACTTAGAGGTTTGTAGACGTTTGTATGTGAATCGTTTTTCGTTGTACATTATGTTAACGTGTTTGTGGAATAGGGTGTGAAAGATGAGGCGGAAACTTACATGCTGAAAGAGCTATCCCATTTTAAATGGCAAGAAAAGGCTACAAAAATGGCATATGAAGATACTCTTACTAAACTTACTGAACAGAAAGAAAGCTTGCAGAGTTTGGAAAATAATCTAAAGAATGAGCGGTAAACGATATTAATTTTTCTTTTGAAATATCATGAATTTTTTCGTAACAAATATCACCAAATTTCTGATTCAGAGTGCAAATGGATAAGAGTAATAAGGAGCTAAAACAGCTTGAGTCTGTGCATGAAAAACATAAGAAGAGACAAGAGGTGCGCCTGACATTCAGATCTGTTCTCTTCTCATGCTTATGGCTGTTGTGGCTAAATTCATTTTTTATCTCCTTAATTTTACAAATGGTACATAACCTTGTCTTCTTATGCAATGATTAGGGTCTTGATAATGAACTTATAGATTGTAAGGAGAAGTTCAAAGAGTTCGAAAGGCAGGACGTAAAGCATAGAGAGAACTTGAAGCATGTGAAGCAAAAAATTAAGAAACTCGAGGATAAACTTGAAAAGGTTGGTAGTTATAGAACGTTGGTTTGAGTTTTTGAGGTGTGCATAATTACCTGTGTTTTTATGCAGGATTCATCCAAAATCAGTGATATGACAAAAGAGAGTGAGGACTCGACGAATCTAATACCAAAGCTTCAGGAAAATATACCAAAGCTTCAGACGGTCTTGCTAGATGAGGAGAAAATATTGGAGGAAATCAAAGAGAAAGCTAAAGGTGTGTGATGCTTTAAAATCTTATGCCCCAATTTTAATTGCTTGTTACCCTGGGAGTTTACTAATAATATTGCAGTAAAAAAGACTTGAATTTGGTAATTTGTTAAACATGCTAGTACCTGTTTATGATGATTAGTTTCAGTTGATTATTTCTGTCAACTTTGTTACAGTTGAAACTGAAGGTTACCGGTCTGAGCTTACAAAAATTCGCTCTGAGTTAGAACCTTGGGAAAAAGATCTAATTGTGCACAGAGGAAAACTTGATGTTGCAACATCTGAAAGTGCACTCTTGAGCAAGAAGGTACATCTCATATTGTTATACAGATTTGTTTGTATATTAGAAATTTTTACTTGGTAAGATGAGTTGGCTCATTTACAAAAGAATTTCTTTAGCTGCTTGGTTAGAGAACGCATTTGCCATATATAAATCTTTCTTTATATGCCTGCTGGAATAGTCTTCCGTCTGAATATTTCAAAAAACTGTTGACGACTATTTCTCTGTATCTATTTGAACATGATCACTTTGCTATTCTAGCATGAAGCTGCTCTGAAAGCCTTCACAGATGCTCAGAAACAGCTCTCTGATATATCAACAAGAAAGGAAGAAAAAGCTGCAGCAACTACTTCTATGAAAGCTGATATAGAGAAAAAGAAACATGAAGCGATTGAAGCTCGAAAAGTGGAGGAGGTACTATTATCAAACTAGAGCTGTAATACATGCAACATAGATGGTGAAACTGAGTGTGTTTCTTAACTTCTGCAGGAATCACTTAAAGAACAAGGAACACTTATTCCACAAGAGCAGGCAGCCAGAGAAAAAGTTGCTGAGCTCAAATCTGCAATGAATTCTGAGAAGAGTCAGGGTGATGTTTTGAAAGCCATTTTACGAGTGAAGGAGAAGAATCAGATTGAAGGAATACATGGAAGGATGGGGGACTTAGGTGCCATTGATGGTGAGTATATTGATCTATCGTCTGTTAGTAATTTTAAAGACTGTTATTTTCTTCGTGTAGTATGAGGTGTGAAATTTTAAAATTTTGAAATGGCCATAATCTATCATGTTGGATAATACTGAGATGTAAACCCACAATTGCTTGTCTAAATGATTATACATGTAATACAGCAAAGCTACGATAACTGACATTGGCTGTCCTTTGCAGCAAAATACGATGTTGCCATATCAACTGCTTGTGCTGGCCTAGATTACATTGTTGTAGAAACGACTTCTGCAGCACAAGCATGTGTTGAGCTGCTGCGGAAGGGAAATCTTGGCATTGCAACATTTATGATATTGGTATTGCATACCTCTTTCTGTTTATATGCTTCAAATCTTACTAGACAGGCCATTTTCATTAAAATTCTAACTTAAGCAGAAGATTGATACAGATATACATGGTTCTTTAGATCTGAAAACTTAGTTGGTCTTAGTAAAATATTATATAGGAAGTTAGGAACGTGTTATGGTGGACGATGAATCAGCAGAACAAATGCAATAGGTAGCTCTTAGTACATTCTCAAGCGAACTGAATCCAGAGTTTCATATTATCTGAGTTATTGCTCTTGCAAATAAAGAGTGAATAATTCTACTTTAATATTTGTCTTTGCAGGAAAAACAAACAGATCATTTACATAAATTGAAGGAGAAAGTGAAGACACCTGAGGATGTTCCGCGCCTCTTTGATCTGATCAGAGTTAAGGATGAGAGGATGAAACTTGCATTTTATGCAGCCTTGGGAAACACTATTGTGGCAAAGGATCTTGATCAGGTATATTATGTTTGCTCATCAAGGTTGGCGCAATACAGAATTCAATTACTCAAATTAATATATATGAATTCAACAACTTTCAGCTAATCTAGTGAAACATAAAATGGGTAATATCTCTTCTAAAACAAAGTTTCTGTGGACTCAAAGCTGAGCAATCAGAAATAACTGTTCTTGCTTTTTAGGCAACGCGTATTGCATATGGTGGAAACAGAGAATTTCGAAGAGTTGTGACACTTGATGGCGCTCTCTTTGAAAAGTCTGGTACTATGAGTGGAGGGGGAGGCAAGCCACGTGGGGGAAGAATGGGAACCTCTATCCGAGCCACTGGTGTATCTGGCGAAGCTGTTGCTAATGCAGAGAATGAGCTCTCCAAAATTGTTGACATGTTAAGCAACATTCGTGAAAAGATTGGCAATGCTGTGAGACAATATCGAGCTGCAGAAAACGAAGCCTCTCGCCTGGAGATGGAACTGGCGAAAAGCCAAAGAGAGGTACTGTATTCTGTAATTTTATCAGTGAGCACACTCTTGAGATATGTGATGAAGTTGCTTGAAATGTAATCAATTTTTTTTCCCATCTGTTAGATCGAAAGTCTCAATTCAGAGCATGATTGCATCGAAAAACAACTGGCTTCCCTGGAAGCTGCATCTCAGCCTAAGACAGATGAGACAGACAGGATTAAAGAGCTCAAAAAAATCATCTCCAAAGAAGAAAAAGAGATAGAAAAACTAGAGAAGGGTTCTAAACAGCTGAAGGATAAAGTGTGTGGCATCAGAAAATCGTTTTATGTTTAGATGCATAATATATGAAGTTGCTCCTTTGTATACTATTGCAGTTAAACTGAGAGGATGTCTTATTGTAGGCTTTGGAGCTGCAAACCAACATAGAGAAAGCTGGTGGGGAAAAATTGAAAGGACAAAAGGCAAAGGTTGAGAAGATTCAAACTGTAAGTTTGCCTTTGCTCTTAGCATGCTGTTAGTGAAGTCACATTTAACTATGTCCTAATTTATGTTGCACATGTTTAGGATATCGACAAAAATAATACAGAGATCAATAGGTGTAATGTTCAAATAGAAACAAACCTGAAACTGATTAAGAAGTTGACAAAGGGGATTGAAGAGGCGACTCGAGAGAAAGAAAGACTAGAGGGTGAGAAGGATAAGTTGATGATGAGTTTCAAGACTATTGAACAGAACGCATTTAAGATCCAAGAGATTTATAAAGAAACTCAGAAGGTTTGAACTATCCTTATCACTGTTATCTAGACACTATTTAGATAACAGTCACAGAACAGTCCTTTCTTTTTGTTGTGTAGTTGATTGATGAGCATAAAGAGGTGCTGTGTGAAGCAAAGTCCAATTATGAGAACCTGAAAAAGTCAGTGGATGAGTTGAAGGCATCTAGGGTAACATACAACTGAAATTGTATTTCTACCTTGTTGCTATGTTTCTTTACGTTGTTTTCATCATCTAAACTTTAGTCGAATACAGGTAGATGCAGAATTCAAAGTCGAAGATATGAAAAAAAAGTACAGTGAATTAGAAGTGAGAGAGAAGGGCTACAAGAAGAAACTCAATGACTTGCAGATTGCACTCACGAAGCACATGGAACAGTACGTATGGTAAACCTTTCATGCCATGATATCTACCCCATTTAAATTTAAAATGCATCATTCTCTATTGCAGAATTCAGAAAGATCTTGTTGATCCGGATAAGCTTCAAGCTACATTGATGGATAACAATCTGAGTGAAGCCTGTGATCTGAAAAAGGCTCTTGAAATGGTTACCTTACTGGAGGCTCAACTAAAAGAGTTGAATCCAAATCTTGACTCAATCGCGGAGTAAGAATTTCTTTGTTGTTTTTTCCTTACTTCAACTGACACATGTTTCTCTAGCTTTCTTGATAGTTTTCTCTCATTACTTTTAGGTACCGGAGCAAGGTGGAACTTTACAATGGGCGGGTAGATGAACTCAACTCTGTGACCCAGGAGCGTGATGACACAAGGAAGCAATATGATGATTTGAGAAAGAAAAGGTACTCCACACCTCTTGTCTCCTCCGTGTTTATATTATATTTGTTTCCCATTTTTTTCGGTCTCATGAAGCTAATCCTGAACTTCAATGACTATGAATTCATATCAGGTTGGATGAGTTTATGGAAGGATTTAACACAATATCATTAAAGCTTAAGGAAATGTATCAGGTTAGTTTACCGTTTGATTATTGTTTACAACTCCATAAGCTCAGAAAAAGAAACAATAATGTGTATAACAACGATATCCAGCAATTATAAGAAAACTTACAAGGCAATGATCGTCGTATCTTTTCTATGAATGCAGTGATGTTTAATTCTTACAACTAGAATATCTCTTACATTTTATCTATTTGCCTGATAAATTATACCACTAAATTGCTATAGATGATTACTCTCGGAGGGGACGCAGAACTCGAGCTGGTAGACTCTCTGGACCCTTTCTCAGAAGGTGTAGTTTTCAGTGTGAGACCACCCAAGAAGAGCTGGAAGAACATTGCAAACTTATCCGGTGGTGAAAAGGTCTTTCTCAAAAAACATCTTGTACACACTTTATTTCAACGTTCGTCTTTGAACTCTCTTGAAAAGACTTCTCTATTCTCTTTACTTACAGACACTTAGCTCACTTGCACTAGTCTTTGCACTCCATCACTACAAGCCTACTCCGCTTTACGTCATGGACGAAATCGACGCTGCTCTTGGTAACACTTTCACATCCCTCTGTCATCCCATCTCCCATATTCATATTTTTGATCCCTGAAAAGTATTCCTTTCCTTTCACCAGACTTCAAAAACGTATCAATCGTTGGGCATTACGTGAAGGACCGTACTAAAGATGCTCAGTTCATTATAATCAGGTCAGTTAAATCTCCTTGTTTATTCATTACACGAGCACCACGACCATATACAGTTTTAACGACTAATACATGAGATATGTTTGATGTGTCAGTCTGAGGAACAATATGTTTGAGCTAGCAGATAGATTGGTAGGAATCTACAAAACAGATAACTGTACAAAGAGCATTACAATCAACCCTGGAAGCTTCGCAGTTTGTTCTAAAGCTCCTGCTTAGTTCTACCAAATTAACCACTTAATTTAGGTGTATCTGCACGTTTTTGTACTGCATTTTAATGGTTTCTTTGTGTGGTTCTGGTTGACTTTGGATTTGGTGTTTTATGTTAGGATGAACATTTAACCATGTTATAAGTTTATAACCTAACCTAGGTACTGTTTGTAAGTAACTGTTTGATTTGGGTTTACTTTTTTGACCAATATCTAATGGTCAAAGTCAACTATTTGCAGTTTATTGTATTATGAAGCAATTTGACTTTTGATTCTACAGTGGACATGATTTGACCTCTTCATTGTATGTTTGGTCAGACAGGACTTTAAAATTAGAAATTCATTTTTAAGAAATAAAACAACATAGAAGATAATGAAACCTGAAAAAGAATTGAACCAATAAGTAGACTAGACACCTTCCTTATTCGAAACAAGTGTTCATTATATTTACTTGTGGACTAATAACATGATTAACATCAAAACATTGTTATTTCTGATTCTTTGTCTTTTCTTGTGAGTTATATAGACTTGAAAAGATTATACTCATGTCCTTCCTCCCTTCGCTTGCATTTAAATATACTCCAACAATGAAATCCATCTGTAATACCAACTTAGCCTACTCCGACATAGCAGAGATTTACTTTTTCCTAAAATAGGTAAAAATCACAGCAACAAATAGAAACCAACAACCTTGATGAAATTTGACGAAACTAACACATGAATCAGATCTAAAAATTAGTAGAACAATGGAAAGCCTTGACGAGATCTGGATGTTGACAAACCATACCTTATTGAAAACTAAAACATGAATATTTAAACTAGAATAGAAGAGACCTTGTGGTGTGCTCCAATCAGTGATTGATGGAGGAGAGAACCAAACAGCTTCATGAAAACTCTTGGGAGAGAAGCCAAGCGAGAACTCTTGGGAGCAAACCGTCCAACAATGGATGATGGTGGTCACAAGACGAAGAAGACGAAATCTTAGATCTAGAGCGCGTTAGGGCGGAGAAACTAGTGGGAAGACATATAGCGGAGAGCTATCGGCGGTGGTCTCCTTTTCCAGTGGCAGTGAGAGACACCGACTGCCGGAAAAGGGAGAGTGGTGATGATGATACTGTTTTGCAAGAGAGGAAAGAAGAGAGAGTTTTTTTTTTCTAGGGCCGGCTAGTTATATATATATATATATATATAAACTAATTGTTAATTATTATATAAGAATTTGATTTTTTTTGTCAACAGATTTTAATCATGTATTATATATATATATATATATTGTATATTGTTATTCAGAAATTGGATATTGGAGAAATCACATAAACTACATCAAAATAAATTGAATGCTCATTTTCATTAACCTTTTAACATCATTTTATTTTTATAATAAAATTAAATTTTATTATTAAAATTAAATATATTACATAAAATTTTATACATAAAATAAAATAAATCAAATATTACATTAAATTTTTACAAATATTTTTAAAACTAAATATAAACTAAATATTTTTATAAGTAACTAATTATATAACGAAAAGGTAAAACATGAGTTGCTATTTTTGGCTACAATATCACTTAGTATGATAGAGGTGCATTGGCTACATATTGATAATACTAATGCTAGAGAGAAATTGTCTTGTTGAAGTAGTTACATCTTTGCAACCGGAGTTCTATTCCATATAGTTGAGGTATTTTTCTGTGTAATAAAATTGGAATTACAGATCGAATTTTGTTTATCAAATAAGATTAGAAATATTTATCCTATAAATGGTGGGTGAATAAACATATATGTTCAAAGACATTAGAATATGAATACAAACAACCAAATGTTCACAAACACATACAACAATACAAAGCCTCTTATTATCTTTGAAGTGAGACCCTTTTATTCTGCACTATAAAGTGAGTCATCTCTACAAATCTTCAATACAATACAACACAATACAAGATAGAGATAGTGACATTTATTCATGCTGCAGATATATCTTCTTGTACAAATTTCTCAAACTCCTCTCTACTTTTCCCATTTGGATTCTTCTTCCATTCGATGAATTTCTTCGATGCCTCTATGAATTTCTCCATGTGAAGCCTCTTCCATTCCTACCAAATCCACAGACATTTAAGCCACACAACTTTTGACATCATGAAATCAAGGAAAGTTTTGTGAATGAACCTCAAAATCCCATTCTCCATATAGATCAGGATCATCTTTATTAGCCCATATAAAAGCTTCAACTTTCATCTTCTCAGATGTATCCTGAATCAATAGAGATTTATAAAGCTTCAATCTTTGAAGCAAATTCTCTGGTTTTAAAGATGATGATGATACTGAAAACTTACAGTCAATTCAACTTCAACAGTCTTTCTCTCATATTCAGCTCCTTCAATCATATCTAAATTCTCTAACTGAGCATCTGTTAATCCAGTTAGTACCTTCAACAAACAATTCAACATCCAAATATGAAATCAGAAATCAAAAACCAACCACAGCTCTTAGATTGAAAGATCCAATCACAGAGATCTAACGATTAAAGAAGAAAAATCCAATTTTTGATATCAAACCTTGCCGTTGATTACTCCATTTTCAGATGGAGAGATACAAGGATGCAAACGTCCTTTGAGTCTATAGAGATGACTGCAATAAAACCCAGAAATTAGATTTGATCAAATCATTTCTAATGAAAAGAAAGAAGAACTTACTAGCCCTGAAGTTTAGCAGAGACGATGACAGGAGTACATTCAAGGATCAAACCAACGACGGCTGGTTCTTGAAAACTACCGTAGACGAAAACATTATGCGACGGAGATTGATCAGAACTTGTCATCTTTCTCTGATTGATAGTTTTCAGAATTATTGGGAGACAGATGAATGAATGAACGAATCAATGAAGTGACTGCTCTATTTATTTTACTTGTATTGATTAATTTATTTTGTATATTTGGCCAACTTTTATGACTTTTTTTAAAAAATTTTTTTTAATAATTGCTTACTTCTTTATGATTGATTTTGTGCTGGCTGTTTTTCATAGAATTGAAGACCAAATTGCCTCTAATAATTATAACTCAAAGTCAATTGTTTTCTTGTATCAGATTGGACCATTGATGCTAGCAGCTCCACAACATTATATATACTAGTTACATATATATATATTATTTATGCATAAAGAAATAATCGAGAATAAAAGTGGTAAGAATCACTTCGTAAGCTTTAATATTGAGCCCATTTCAGATTTATATTATTTTGGTTGTGGGTTTCGGTGGTATCAAGCTAATCATTAACATATAT
>OVBA01007034.1:0-15601 GCA_900406435.1 Lepidium aucheri
TCGACCTCTTGATTGAGATCCAATCAAACCTTCACCGACAGACTTCTGTTTTGAGCATGCCTTTACCCTTCAGCTCATATTCAATAGAATACGCTGACTTGATAATCTCATCAATTGTTATTGTCTCCTTCTCAGGACTGTATTTTAGGGTGTGCACAAGGTTTTCAAAATGCCTCGGAAGACTGTTTAATAGTATAGTCGCCTGATCTTCATCTTCCATCTTTACACCAAGACTTGAAAGCTCAGACATCAACTTGTTAAACCCATCTAGATTCTGATCCAGATTTTTATCCTCTTCCATTCAAAAACTATAGAATTTCTGCTTCATATCAAATCTATGTGGCATAGATTTTACTTGATATGTATTCTCAATTGCAGTCCACATTCCCTGAGCTGTCGTTTCCTTGACAACTTTCCTCAGAACAATATTACTCAGACTCATGCTCAACAGGTCCATGACCCTCTTGTCTCTCAACTTCTCCTGTTTGGCTCTCTTCTTCTTTTCAGCCTCAGTTACTTCTACAGCTTTTCCTTTATCATCTTTAGGTTCATCTTCTGATTCTGTATCAGTTGATGCCTGTATAACGTCATCTAAACCTAGAAGTTCAAGCTGAGCCAGAATCTTGTATTTCCATAAGGAAAAATCACCTTCACCATCAAACTTCTCCGGTCCTCCTCTCGAACCTTGGGCTCTGATACCAATTATAGGGTTTTTTTATAAGCCTCATAACCTCTCAATTAGTATGATATTGTCCTCTTTGGGCCACAGTGGCAAAGCCCTCAAGGTTTTCCTTATTGGGCTCTTTCCCGAAAGTTTCTTAAGGAGTTTCTTAGCTTATTTTATTATTAAAAAGCTTAAGAACTCCTATGAAAGTCTCTTATTTAAGAGACTCTCTTAATGAGTCTATTATCTTATTTTATTATTAAAAAACTTACTCTCTCTCCTTCTTTTTATTTTTCTCCTCTTTTTTACTTTCTCTCATCTTTTCACTCTTTCTCTTCTTTTTACTCTCTCTCCTCTTTTTACCCTATCTCTTTTTTACTCTCTCCCCTTTTTAACTCTCTCTCCTCTTTTTTACTCTCTCTCCTCTTTTTACCTTCTCTCGTTTTTTACTCCCCCTTCTCTTTTTCACTCTCTCTCCTCTTTTTTACTCTCTCTCATCTTTTGACTATTTCTCCTCTTTTTTATTCGATCTGTCTCTTTTTTTATTCTCTCTCCTCTTTTTAGTCTCTCTCATCTTTTTAGTCTCTCTCCTCTTTTTTACTCAGTCTCATCTTTTCACTCTCTCTCATCTTTTTTACTCTCTCTCCTCTTTTTCACTCTCTCTCCTCTTTTTTACTCTCTCTCATCTTTTGACTATTTCTCCTCTTTTTTATTCGATCTGTCTCTTTTTTTATTCTCTCTCCTCTTTTTAGTCTCTCTCATCTTTTTAGTCTCTCTCCTCTTTTTTACTCAGTCTCATCTTTTCACTCTCTCTCATCTTTTTTACTCTCTCTCCTCTTTTTCACTCTCTCTCCTCTTTTTTACTCTCTCTCATCTTTTGACTCTTTCTCCTCTTTTTTACTCTGTCTTATCTTTTTACTCTCTCTCATTTTTAAGTTTATCTCATCTTTTTAGTCTCTCTCCTCTTTTTTACTCTATCTCATCTTTTCACTCTCTCTCCTCTTTTTTACTCTCTCTCCTCTTTTTTAATCTCTCTCCTCTATTTTACTTTCTCTCCTCTTTTTTACTCTCTCTCATTTTTGACTCTTTCTCCTCTTTTTTATTCTCTCTTTTTTTTTTTAAAACCCCACTTTAAGAACTCCCCATTAATCCTACATAAAAATTACCCACAAAAATACAATTTTTAACTCTAATAACTCCACTTTCAGATACCCCCAATAATGTTAGCTCTAACGGATCACTAAGTAAAAATACAGGTCACTTAATAAAGAAGTGATTCGTTTGATTTTACGAGTTATACGAAAGATACAGATCATTGATATTTACAAAGTTTTTTTTTTGTCAACGGCATTTCAATATATCAAGAGATGAGGCACAAAAGTCAATTGCAACAAAGTGCAGAAGCTGATTCCCGAACACTTCGGGCCAGGGCATCAGCTTTATAGTTCAGTCCGCAGGGAATTACTGAAATGGAAAAAAAAGAAAAGAGGGAAAACAAACGTGCAAACTCTTCTTGATAAGGTAAGAAAGCGGGCAATATTTACAAAGTATTTAATAATTGCAAATCATTTGAGAATTAGAGGTCGTATGATTATTCTGAATTATTTAACTTTTAATGATTATAAAAATTACTTCATATATATATTGCAAAACAATTTTGTGTTTGTTTATCTCATACTTTAACATAGGTTAGAATCAAGTATAACGGTATTTGTCAATTTACCTTCACTTAAAATGGTTAAAAAATATCAAATTCATTTCATATAATTTAATATTCAAATTTATTTGATTTCTATTTCAATCTCAAGTATTTCCAAAATTCATCATATCTTTTTTGTCAAGTAAATTATCGACCAAATTAATCTGGTTAATCTCTATTTATAATAAATTTGTAGTATTAACAGATTCTAATCTTTTATAATAATAAAATTATAATTTTTTATAGTTTGGTAAGATTTGATAAGATTCTTTAACTGATTAGTTTGCTTTAAATTTAACGTATAAAGATTTGTTTTAACTTAAATATATAAAGATTTTCTAATATTTACTAATTTATTTCAAATATCATAAGTCTTGCTAATGCTTATGAGTGTATTCAGATCTGGATTGATAATAAAAAAATCTCAGAGGTCTTAAACTTGAATTACATGTATTTATTTTTCCATAATTTCATTTTTTCATCAATTTTAATATTTTATATAAGAAACTATAACTCATATATACGAACCTATATTGTAGGCTTCCTAATGATGATTTGACAACTGAATTGGATGATCATATCCAAAAAAATGTCTCAAAATCTTTATGAGTGAATAAGGATTTCTTTAAACGATATCCAAAAAAAACAATGAGAGAACTTCTAGACATATAAAAGGTGAAATTTTTTATTTTTATTTTTATTATTTTCATAAGTCTTAAATTAATGTTTTTTCTATTTTCTTTGAATTGGTTCTTATTTTACAATAGTCAAAATTCATTGATTATGGATAATGCTATTTAAGCTACAAAATATGCAACAAAAAAAGTTTTCTAATTGATTATACTTAAAACATAAGTGACTCTCAAGATTTTGCAATTGTTAAATGCATGTGGAATGTTCAAACTGCAATCTTAATGTAACGGATGTAGTTCTATAGTAACTTTTCTTTTTTTTTATCAATTCGTTTACTTTTATTTTTATGAAAGATTTATTGACAAAATGATTAAATTCTTATGATAAAGTTATTACATTCATGTTAATGTCAAGCATAATACTAATAAAGCAAAATTTATGATGTTCATTTGATAGCTATAAAAATCGTTAATAGATCTCCTTCATATTTAATAAAGTCTATCCAATGAGGTATGAACAATGTTTTATAATTTTGAAAAAAAATTACCAATAGTATTAGAATTCATAATTTCTGATTATATTTGCAAATTGAAAATTCTGAAAATTTACTTTTGGCTATAACTCATTTAAAAGGAAAGTCTAATCTATTTAGAATTTTTATTGAAAAGAAACATATCACTAAAAATTATGATCATATTTAAAAGGTAAATCAGTTGGTCAATAAGAATTCAATAGCACGCAATCTTCAATAGCACGCAATAGCATGCAATCTTTATTTTTACAATCTTCAATAGCACTTATTAAAGAATTCAATAGCACGCAATCTTCGCAAATAAAATATTTATTCTTCTAGAAAATTTCAATCTTTTTATACTAACTATAAATACTAAAAAATTTGTATGTTTCAATTATTTAGGTTATTTTATTTTTTCCTAATGGAGAATGAAGTGTTGAATCAAATAGAAAAGATGACTCAACTTCAATCTCCAAAAAAGAATCCTGAAGGAATTTTTGATTTTGATAATGTCAATTCGTCCTTTTCAAAAAAAATGATGATTAAGAAATTAAGATGGAGAAGCTTTCTATTTATTTTGCTTAGTTATTTATTTTTAGTTTTTTGACGTTATAAAGTTTTTTTTTGTTTTTTTTGTTTGATTTCTTTAGATTTTTTAAAAAAATTAAGACATTAATATAAACTTTATTTTCTTTATATTTGAATTTGTTTAATTATTAGTTATCCTATTTTGGATGTTTATATTAGGAAGAAAAAAGTATATTTTATATAAGACATAAAAAATGGACAAAAAATATTAATATGTAGGGAAGAAATAAACTTTTCAAAAAAATAAATCAATCTACATAACTTTATATAGTAGGTGTTTTTTTACTATAGATTAACTATTATATATATAAGATAGAATCTAAACTCCGCATCTATTCTATTTATAATTTTTTTCCTATTTATTTTCAAGCTTTGATACTTGATAATTTAATATGTAGGGTTTTTACTTTTAGATTTTTTTTATTTTTTTATGTTTTTACTATATTTTTTTATATAAAAAATAATTTATTAAATATTATCTGTTGTTATCAAAATTAATATGTATTGATGTTTTTCGTATAATACAATTAACAAAACATAGACACATCTTTAATACTAAGAGAAGATAAACATAAAAACAAGAGTTAATTGTCAATTTTCCCCACTTTGTAGCCAAAATTATCTAAAATGTTCAGCTCAACTCTTTCTTATCTAAAATGTTTTATCCCCTTTTTCTCTTTCATGTTAAAAGATTATTCTCTCCCTACCAGATTTTCTTCTTTCCTTGTTCTTATTTGCTTTATTTTTCTTTCACTTGACCTATCACATCAATTATCTTCCTTTCACTCATTATTTTTATATATTATTTTATGCTATTTTTTATAGATAAAATAATAATTAAAAAATACTGACAATAACCCGATGGACAGAGTATACCTCTTATTATGTCTATATTGACAAAAACAGAGTATACCTCTTATTATGTCTATATGAACATTGAGTCTTTTATATGGACATGGACATATAAGGTAAGAAACAATGCCCTAATGACAATAGTCTTTACTATATCCATGGACATAGACAAACTATTAATCACATCCTATTTTGTCCATATGGACAAAATGTCTTGCACTATTTTGTCCATATGGACATTATGTCTCTCAATAATATGGACATGGACAAATGTATTATATGGACAAATAACTAAAGGTTCGAGATATGGACATAGACAAATGACTATAGTTTCCCATAAATTTCCCATAATATATATATAGTTATTATGTTTATATATGATTATGTTTCCTATAAGTTTTATATATGGACATGGACAAATGACTATACTTTCCCATAAGTTTTATAATACATTTTTCCATAAGTTTTATAATACATTTATCTTGCACTAGTTTCCCATATGGACAAAAAGTGCAAGACAATTTTTCCATATGGACAAACTAGGATGTGATTAATAGTTTGTCTACGTCCACGGATATAGTAAAGGCTATTGTCGTAAGGGCATTGTTTCTTACCTTATATGTCCACGGATATAATAAAGGCTATTGTCGTTAGGGCATTGTTTCTTACCTTATATGTCCATGTTTATATAAGGGACTCAATGTTCATATAGACATAATAAGAGGTATACTCTGTTTATGTCCATAGAGACATAATAAGAGGTATGCTCTGTCCATCGGGTTATTGTCAGCATTGTTTAATTATTATTTTTATCTATAAATGAAATGCCATAAAATAATATATATAAAAAATGAGTGAAAGCAAGATAATTGATGTGATAGCTGAAGTGAGAGAAAAATAAAGCAAATAGGGCAAAAGAAAGAAGAAAATCTGATAGGGAGAAAATAGTCTTTTGACATGAAAGAGAAAGAGGGAATAGGGTATTTTAGACAAGGTGTCAAAACCAGGACATTTTACACAATTTCGAACACTTTCAGGGCATTTTAGATGAATTTCTCTAAAAAAATTATAGATATATTCTTAAATGATAATTCATAGTAAATGGCTATTGATTACAAATAAACAAACACACAAAACAAAAAAACAAGCACGAAATATATGTATATGCTTATTACTATTTATATATATATATATGTATATCCTTATTACTAACTTGTTCGAACATGATTTAGCACAAGGCATTCTAAATCAACCTCTAATAGAATTAAGAGGGAAGATGGACAAGATTTATGATCAAATTAGAAGAGAAAGAAGAGATAGCACAAGGAAAAGATGGTCAAGCATGATTCTATTACTCGAGTTTGAATGAGCCAAAGAAGATTCCTTTTTTCAAGGATCTCCACCTCTATTTATAAGATATAAAGGCGGTTACAACTGATTTAAAATAGGAAAGATTACATTTTTTTTAGATTCGAAAATATCTAAAAGATTCTTGCTAGAGTCTCGGAAGTTTTCCTTATCAGAATAGGAAATTTTCTATTTCTTCTTTTGATGACTTGTCATCCAACTTTCTTCTCGTTCTCCTAAATTACCGAGAATGAGTCCTTCTGAATTAGTTGCTAAGGAGCGAGATGACCCTTTGGTCACTTCGACGAGTTCATGACTTGAGGATTTATTGGATTTTGATTATTTCCATGGACCGAAGTAGGATCTCGGATCCACCTCCAACATAACTTACATATAAAACTAGAAAATATTGAAGGTGGATCTGAGATCCTATTTTTGTCCATAAACAACAAGCGATATTGATCCCACTAAGTAATGAACTCAACAAAAATACTAAGATAGCGTCTCGACCATTCAGCTTCAACTTGGAAGAATTCCATCTCAGCGATTCATCATATCTCTGAATAAGAGGAATTCAGCCAACAGGTCATCCCGAAGAGAAATAGAAATATTCATTTTTTAACATGGAATATTTCCAAAAATCTCGTGATGATCTTCTATATAACTTCAAATCTAAACAGAAATGTAATACTTCCATTTTTGATATACGTGTGATCGCCTCTATACTTTATAAGTAGAGGAGGAGGTCTCCACAAAGAGACAACACTTTCACAATTTACCAACTCAACAATTTACACTTCAATCACTTCTTCTTGCAACCTTATTAGACAGAGTCCATACTCATCTTCCCTCTTAAATCAACAAGTTAGATCTTGAACCTTTGTGCTAGATCCTACTCGAACAATTGGCACCGTCTGTAGGCAAGACATCGAAGGATTTCTTAATGCGGCAGGAAGTAGGTTGATAACCATAGCAACAATATCCGCAAACGATAGTGCAATCAACTCACCTACGAGACGAGTCAACAACCCGCCTCCAGAGCAACTTGAACAAACATGTGACTCAGCTCTTAACCAAGTTCAGACAATAGAGAACCGGGAGAAATCTCACAAAGTTTTAAATCTTCTGGGACCACCAGCCACACCATCAACATTCCCGACCATTCTGCAAAACCTGCTAGCATAGATGGAAGTAGCATAACAAAGAAACAATGAACGTCTTGATCGAATCTAGGCAAGAACTAGAGTACATGGAGATAGTCATCCACCTGGACAAATGAACAGGCCTCCCATTGAAGTACTCGCTAGTGTGCTAAGGAACCTGTTTGGTGAAATGCCAAATTCGCAATTAAATTATGTGGTGAGGTAAGGACATGCTCCCACACCACAGCTTGTACCAACAATGCTAGGCGATGCAACCATCTTAAGCATAATGAACGAAATGCAGTCACAATTCCATCAAGCAACAAACTTGGCACCTGAAATCGGATGAATTTTAGCCCAAGCTCAAAATTCGTCATTCCCATGGAGGTTAAGAAGGATCTCGGTAAACCACGGACTGAGACTTCTTTGTCTTTTATACATGGAACAAAGTATCCATTGGAATTCCTAAGTGTTTTCAATGTCATGATGGGAGGTACAAATTACAACCCAGATCAGGAGGACGCGACATATTGTCAAATTTTTGCAGAACACTTTACCGGGGACAACTTGTGTGGTTCAAAAAGCTACCAACAAGGTCAACTGAAAGCTTCAACCAGTTAGTTAAATCGTTCATGAAACACTATGATATATTTGTCAATCAGGACACGTCGGCAGCAGAACTACACTCCTTGAGGCAAGGACTCAACAAAACTTTTAAAATCTTATCTCGATCATTTTAGGAAGATCATGACTTAGGCCAAAGTAAGTGACAACATGGCAGTTGAAGCCTTGCAAACCAATATGGACAGTGATGAAGTGCTAAAAAAGATCTCTTCGTAAATTGATCAACTACAGTGTTGGTTTCTTTGTACATATCAGGAAGGCATGAGTACATTGAGGAACAACAAAGTATGGCTAAGGCTAATAAGACACAAAAGGTTTCTAAGGTAAAAGAGTCTAAAGAAGAACATCAAGAGCTGAGAAAACACTTCAACAAAGGAATATGACGAATGGCTTCGCCCTTCCAAGTTGGAGAGACCGGAAACCCAGCCAAGAAAACATGGGATAAAACATGGAAAAACTCTTACAGCCAAACTGAATATTGCGCCTTCCAAAACTGCATTGGACATCCAACTTCAAAATGTAAATAGTTGCAAGAACTTCTCACTGAGAAATTTAGCGAAGGAGAGGTGAATGTTTCTGAAGAAGAAACACGGCTTTTTCGAAATGCAAAAACAGTAAGAAGCAGAATTAACAAGATACATCTAATCAAGAGGATGCCGCGATTGAAAAACCAAAACGAGCAAGGAACAAGATCATAGTTCTCGAGTTGGGACCCACAAGAGAAGACGTCAGCGTCATCATGGGAGGATTACAATCATGTGATAGTACAATAAGGTTGATAAAAAAGCACGAGCAAAAAGTTGTAGTTGCGGTCAACCTCAAATCGATGAAGAAAAGTTAAGACCATTTAAAGCGGAAGTAATCTTCACATCAGAAGATTTGGAGGGTGTAAGTTTCCTGTATAAAGATCCACTTGTCATAAAACTTTGAGTTACCAATTGTGATGTATCTTGGGTTCTTATCGATACAGGAAGCTCAATAAACTTGATATTCAAAGAAACCCTTGATAAATAGCATTTCCATATGCCAAACTCAAGCCAGTGGATAGAACCCTAACTGCCTTTAATGAAAGTTCATTTCATGCCTTAGGCACTCTAAAGCTGTTGATTTGCATAGGAGGAATAACGCGGTGGATCAAGCTCTTGGTGGTTGTCAAACCTCCAATTTACAATATCATTCTCGGAACTCCATGGATACATTCAACGGAAGCTATCCTTTCAAGCTACCATCTGTAAACATTCCAACGGATATGAGAATCTATACTCTACGAGGTGATCAGAAAATGTCTAGAACATGATTCATCACCGAAGTAAAGCTCTGCAAAAAGACTTGTATGATAACGGCATCTATCAATGGGAAGGCTATCTCAGACCTCCCACACAAGAAAAGTCATATCCCTCAATAGTAGAACTCGTAAACATCAACTTAACTGACTCGACAAAGTATATTAGTATCGCTGTAAACTTGGACAAGACAATCCGAGAAAAATTAATTCAGCTCATAGAAGGAAATGTCAGGACCTTTGCTTGGTCCGTAAAGGAAATGCTCAGGATTGATCCAAGGATAGGAAGTCACAAGCTGAACTTTGAACCAATGTACAAGCCAATTTAGCAGATTAGAAGGAAATGGGGTCCAAAACAGACTAAGACAGTAATTGATGAGGTCAGGAAGTTTACTAATCCAGGATCTATTTTTAAAGTCCAATATCTTGAGTAGATGGCTAACCCGGTCGTAGTTCCAAAGAAGAAAGGTAAATGGAGAGTCTGTGTCGATTTTACCGATTTAAACAAAACGTGTCTCAAAGACAACTTCCCTTTACCAAACATTGATTGAATCACCAAAACAACAGCGGGCAATGAACTTCTCTCCATCATGGATGAATTCTCAGGATACAATCAGATAAGGATGCACCCCAATGATAGAGAAAAAGCCTCGTTTATCACTAAGCAAGGAATGTATTGTTACAAAGTTATGCCATTCAGCTTGAAGTATGTGGGTGCAACATACCAATGTCTCGTCAAAAAGATGTTCGCTGATCAACTCGGTCAAACAATGGAAGTCTATATTAACTTATTCATATCAAGAAAGGCCGAAGACCATGTGGATCACTTAGCTCGGTGCTTCAAGACATTAAATGAATACTCGATGAAACTCAACTTGGCTAAGTGCACTTTTGGGATGACATCAGGGGAGTTCCTCGGTTACATAATCGAGGAAAATTTAAAAGAGATCAAGGTGGTGCAGGAGTTGCCTTCCTCGAAGAGTAAACAAGAAGTTCAATGACTCACAGGAAAAATTGCCGCATTGAACTTATTCATCTCTTAGTCAATAGACAAATGCCTTCCATTTTATCAACTGCTGCGGGAAACAAGAATTTCAAGTGGGACGAAGAATGTAAGAATGCTTTCTCCGAGCTGAAGAAGTATTTATCAACACCACCAATCCTAGCAAAACATGAAGAAGGCAAACCACTCTACTTGTATATTGCGGTCTCTGCCTCAGCAGTAACCAACATCTTAGTCAAAGAAGATCGTGGAATTCAGTATCTTATCTTCTATATTAGCAGTCTCTTGATGGAGCAGAATCGTGATATCCGTCTACCGACAAGCTAGCCTTAGTAGTTATTGTGTCGGCAAGAAAGTTGAGAGTATATTTTTCAGTTTCACACAATCATCGTTCTCACTAATCATCCACTTCGAATTATATTGCACAGCCCAAACCAGTCGTGAGATTGACTAAGTGGGCTACTGAGCTCAATGAATACGACATCAAGTACAAAGGAAGGGAACCAGTGCTAAATCGCAAGTTTTGGCAGACTTTTTGATTGAACTAGCGCCCGAGTTAGAACCAGTGGAATTAGACAAGCTTTACAAATTCAAAATATCTTCGTCGATGGATCATCATCACAGCATAATCTAAAGTTGGAATTAGGTTAGAAAGTCAAACTCGAGAAAGTTTGGAGCCATCATCCTCCCTAGCTTTTCCTGCATCAAACAATGAAGCCGAGTACGAAACATAATTACCAGGATACGACTTGCAAAAGAAATTGGAGCAACTTAAATTGAATGATATTGTGATTAACATCTAGTAGTCAAACACGTCAATGGCGGCTATGATACGAAAAACGACTGAATGGAAGCCTATTTGAAGATCGTCAAAGATCTGTCAAAGGAGTTGAAATTTAAAATCAACAAAATTCCTCATGCAGAAAACACTTTGGGTGATGCCTTAGAAGCTTTAGCATCAACAACCGATCCCATCCAAAGGAGGATAATCCCAGTGGAAAGTATCAACAAGCAAACTATTGATTTACTGAAAAGAGAATTTGCGATCATCTCGACAATTGCCGATATGCCAGAAGAGTCCGATATAACAGGCCCAGAGCCTGATTTTCCGACTGAGAAATTCATTAACTAGAGGGACGAGATCCTGGCTTACATGTTGGATGGTGAAACCCCAAAAGATAGATGGGCAGTGAGACGACTTAAAGCAAAATATGTATCCTACGTCTAGATAGATAGAAACATGTACAAAAGAAGTGTGAACAAAACTTTGTTAAACTGTATTTATGGCGACAATACAAGATGATTAATGCAAGAAACACATGAAGGAGCTAGAGGTAACCACTCGAGTAGATGAACTTTGGTGAAGAAAATCCAAACCCTCGGATATTATTGTCCGACTACGGCACACCTTGGTGAAAAGTATGCTGCAAAGTACAATAAGTGCCAACGACATGGCCCTTTGATTCATGTCCTGACTGAAGAGCTAACACATTTTATAATGTCCTATCCATTCATACGATGGACAATAGAAATAGTCGGACCTTTACCATTGTCTCGGCAAAAATGGTTTATGCTCGAAATGATTGATTACTTTACTAAGTGGATTAAAGCAGAAGCTTATTCTCAAGTCAAGGACAAGGACGTCGTAAAGTTCATCTGGAAAAACATCATCTTTTGTCATGATTTACCATACGAAATCATCACAGATCGCAGTTTATCTCAGCAATGTCAGGAAATTTCTATGCAAAATGGAACATATAAGTTAGCAGGTCAACACCGTTTCAACCCGTAGTAATGGACAAGGCGAAGCAACAAATAAACCTATTTTGGATGGACTCAATAAGTGCCTCGAAGAGAAAAAGGGTAACTAGGCGTATGAGTTAGATAGAGTACTTTGGTCACACCGAATGACTCTAACACGCTCAACAGGACGAATCCCCTTCTCTTTATCTCATGAAATAGAAGCATTAGCTCCTGCTGAAGAAAGTGTGCCGATTTTGCGTAGAGTTCAACTGTCAACAGATTAAAACTCAAACAACTGTGTGATGGAGACGAGCCTAGACAAATTGGAAGAAACCCAAGATGACACATTGCTCCGTGTGTAGAATTATCAGCCGCAAAGTACTACAACAAGAAGGTCCACTGTCGACATTTTTCTAAAGGTGATCTCGTACTCATAAAGGTATTCCAAAACACAGCTAAACTCAATGCAGGAAAACTTGGTGCCAATTGGGAAGGATCTTACATAGTTTGCAAAGTTGTAAAGCATGGAGTTTACAAAATTGCAACAATGGAAGGAGTGATGATTCCACGCAACTAGAACTCAATCAACTTAAAATGTTACTATTTCTGAAGATGCGCCATCTCGACGCCCTTTGCATCATTCCTTGATCCCATTTTGATGTTTTAATTATGTAATATTAACTACGTTTTGGTTTTATCCTTTCAGGGTACGCAGGTAGCTTTTGGGTGTAGCTAAAACTTAATAAACCTCTTATAATGTTGTCATCTCGGCACAGCAAAAGAAAATATCTATATATATTTCATAACAGCCAAGACCCTACTCTCTAAGCCGATTCTTAAAATCTCGCCAAATTTGAAACCTCGCAGAACTTTGAGTCTTAAAATCTCTCGATTACGCGCAAGACCCTACTCTCTAAGCGAAGTCTTAAGATATCGCTGATCCTAATCTTGCAGAACTTTCTTGAGTCTTAAAATCATGGCAGAGACCCTACTCTCTAAGTCGAGCCTTAAAATCTCTCTATGAGCCTAATCTCGCAAAACTTTCTCGAGTCTTAAAATCTTGACCACCGAGGCTCTACTTTCTAATTCAAGTCTTAAAACCTCGTCGATTCTTAAAATCTCACTCAATTTAAGCCGAATCTTAAAATCTCGCTCAATTTAAGCCGAGTCTTAAAATCTCGCGAGCCTAGCCTCGCAAAACTTACAAGTCATAAAATCTCACTGAACCTTAAAACCTTGCAATCTAAGCCGGCTTTGAAAATCTTGTAACTCGCAAAACTGAGACCTAGTTCTTGCAAGAATGTAAGATCTAACTCCCGCAACTCACAAAATTGAGACCAAGTTCTTGCAATATAAGATCTAATTCTCGATTAATCTAATGACAAGGCCAAGATTCTCGCAAATCCTAAGTCGAAACCTAATCTTTTGCACAAGAATACGAGACCAAGTTTCTCGCAAACCTAAGTTGAAAGCCGAGACCAAGTTTCTCGCAAATCCTAAGTCGAAACCTAGTTTTTTGCATATAAAGTCGAGACCAAGTTTCTCGCAAATTCTAAGTCGAAGCTAAATCTTCACATAGAAAGCCGAGACCTAATCTCTTGCATTCAAGTTTTTAATTTAGCAAAAAGAAAAGGGGTATGTAACCTGGAGCAAACAACATAATCGAATTCAACTTCATTCATCAAAAAAAAAAGATTTTCTACAAAGTCCAAATAAATGGACCAAGACTCATATCAACAACAAAAAAAAGGTCCTAACAAGCGGACCAGTAACCAACAAAAAACAAAAAGAAGAGATGCAAAAATTTATCAGTCCACATTGATACGCTCGTCCTCTTCATGCTCTTCTTCCTCTGGCTTATCTCCATCAGCAACCTTTGGAAAAACAACATCATCATTTGAACCATATTCAATGAAACTTCGGAGCGGAACAGTGACAGTTCAAAATCATTTATACTAACCTAAGGGCAATCCTTAGTCCTGACTGCAGTAATCTCATTGGGATCAACTTGAGATGCTAGAGCTTCTCTCAAAGCCAAATCCGTTTCACCCAAACTTGAATACTCTCCGATTTCAAAAACAAAGACAGTCAAATTGTCAGGAAGCAACACCGAGATGACTTCCTTCTCAACAACGCTCTTGGCTTCTTCTACATGCTCAATTACGTAAGTAATCAAAGCAGAGGGAATCTCCATCTTCCTTATTAAGAAGTCCTGAAGCTTGTTGTTGGAACCAACATATTGGGCATACAAAAGATGAGCAGACCGGACTAGCCTCAAGATCTCTGAACCTTGCTGCAATCCTCTCAAATTGGCCAGACAGTTGACCTGATAATTTTCGATAAGCTCTTAGCTTTTCCGAGAAAACATCACCATGCAAACAAGAGTTAAAATTACTTTTTATCTCTTCCAAACTAGTTTGAAGGGACGAGATAGCAGTGTTTTCCTTTTTGGCCGCCTTAAAGGCCACAAAATGATCCTTCTTAGCAGCCTCGAAAGAGTCCTTCAAGGAAATGATCTCCTCTGCTTGCTTGAGGGACCTTTCTTGTTCCGCAGTCAACTCGGCTTTCACCTTAATGAGTTCTTGTTCTGCCCTGTACAAAGAGGATTTAGCCTCAAAAGCCTCAAGGTGGAATTGGCTGGGGCCATGTGAGTCAGCTTCCGAGTATCATCGTCGGAAGAATCATGAGATCTCTCACGATCAAGGAGAATAAAGTTCATCTGAGCAATGAACTAGAAACAGGAAGCCTACGTTATGAACTCGGAAAAAATTAAACTAAAGTGAGTAAAATAATTCTTGAGTCATACCTAAAAATGATCACGACGGTTTCCTCGTACTCCGTTCTATTCAGCATTTGGTTGGGAGGAGTTCCTAGTGTGTTCCTGGTGTGGCGCATCAGGCCAGTACAAACCGTCTCGAAAGAGGTAGTAAGAGATACCTTGTAGTCAAAGCTGAAGTCTCCAACAGCTTTTTCCTTTTTAACCAAGGGAATCTCGGAAGAAAGATCTTCCGAACCCTTACACTTGGTTACCCTTTTCTTTGCAACCTCTAGAGCGGTAGAGTGACCTGATATCACCAAACAACGATTGATCACATCATCGTTCAAGCGCTTAGCAAAAGAGATCTCGGTGTTTTGGATCAGGTTGAATCTTCTTCATCTCGGACTTCTTCTTGGACGAGTCCAAGAACTTAGTAAAAGCATTTGTGTCCTCAACAATATTTTTCTTCAGGTTTTTTTCTTTTACTTTGAATACAGGGAACCCCTGGAACCCTTAACCACTTCTGCTTCAAGGTTGACCATAGCCGTAGGAGCAGGTTTTTTAATGTCAAGACCCTCTAACTCAATCTCGATAGTGTCATCAATTTGGAGACGTTCAGTCTCCTCAGTCTTATTCAATTGAAGGACGAAACCTTCAACATAAGCTTTTAGATCTCTGTAGGACAAGATAAAGCTTCGTCTAATGATATGATATTGGTAAGATGAGACAATCATAAATACCAGCAAGGATAT
>OVBA01007035.1:0-15600 GCA_900406435.1 Lepidium aucheri
CCCTAAATACTATTTCGTTTGCTGTGCACTTGCAGTAGGATATAGGGTTAATACTCGTTGTATCATGTAGTTACACAAAAATTCTAATTGTTCTTGTTTTTCAATGAGAAGATGAATCAGTTGGTTTTATAACCAAATATTCAACATAAGAATAAGGAGGAGTTATGAGAATTGATACTCAACATTTAAGTCATTTATTTCTCATTGTCATGAATTCTTTTATTGTTACAAAATTCACAATTAAAAAGAGATATAATTGTTTAACTTTTTAACATAAAGACTTAACTCCATTTCTCATTCAAACTTACTTCAATTTTGACATGTAGTCATTTTTGAAGTTCTAACAATTTGCAGCAATGAACTCTACTTCCGTTGTGCTTTGTGCTACAACTTCTTGCATTTTAGAACACCAAGAGAACATTCTTGAACCAAATACAAAACATAACCCGGTTGTTCTTTTCATATCATCCTCATAACCTACTCAATCACGATAAGGATACCCACAGAACTTGAGTTCTTTGAGCACTTCAGACTTGAACTCTTCCATTAGCTCTTCATTGCTTCTTGTTGGTCTGTTTACGAGCACCCATGTTTCATTTTTTCCAATCATCCATAGCTCTTTTTTCACAACTTTAACCCATCTTTCGTCTTTCTCAGCTTTTGGAACATTGTCGATGTTGTCTTCTTTGATCAACAACGACTCTAGTCCTTTTCTTCTATTTTTTGTTCATACCAGTCCCATTGCTTTTTCTCCATAATATCCAAATGAAAACTTCTTGTTCTCATCTTGACTTTGAAAAAATCACGGCCTCCTGCATCTTTTATCAAGCATGCTTTATCTTTGAAGATTGGTGATACCAAAATAAGGGTAAGCCCGCCAAGATGAAGATAAGCCCATTCAGAAATTCGGCTCAGGAACAGGACAAAGGATACGCTACGTGCAAGGTGAAGTCTGACGGGCTGAATTAACAGTCAGGATAATTAGCGAGAAATGCGAAATTGACGAGCTGATTGAGTGAGCAGAATTAATCACGAAATTAACGGGCTGAGCACATCACGGGAATGAAGCAGTAAAAGGACAGTCGGACCCAATCAACATAAATAAAGATTCAATTGAATATGACAGCAAAATTATATATAAATACAATGATAAAACTCGAAGAATGTACACAACAATAATTGATAAATACATTACAATTTCACTGGTCTAAAAGCTTTCTACTTGTATATTGTTGATCTTGGATCGGAACTTATTCGAGCATCAATAATTTGGCGCCATCTGTGGGGACCAAACGACGAAGCCATAGTCACGTCTCCACGAGTGAAAACAAGGGGAAAGTCAAGACCTAGTATCAGAGATGAGGGACATAGGAACTTCGGCAGACATCACCGGAAACCAACCAGGGGAACACGGGGAAATCAAAGCAACTTACGACTCGGGAAACATTATCCTGGCGGAGCCATCTCGGACAACCACGTACCAGCGACAATCTCGTACAATCATGAAATTGAGAGAAATGGCCTCAACGGCGATGGAGCAGGTACGACAGAGCGAGTTAAGGAATCAGGAGCTGCAACTTCAGGTCCGACGACATGAGGAAGAATTCAGGAGACAACTTGCCGAACTCCAAGAGTTAATCACAGAGGCTAGAAACTCAAGAAGCGCCACCAGATAGGATACCGTTTCCAGAGAACATCCCAATGGAATTTTACGAGGGGCGCGCACGCCAGAAACTGGGAACAGAACAAATCGACCAGTAGCCTGGGCGAACCCCTTAGTTTGGGAACAACACGACGAACCATTTTGCAAGATGAAGTACGCGAAGAATCCCCAGCAAGTCTAACCGACGTAAGAGCCCTAAAAGACTGGCTGGCCCAGGCGGAGGCCGCATGCCGCAAACTATGAAATGAAATACAACAGACCGCCTCACCGGAAGGAGGGCTCCAGAATGAGTACCAAACAGAAGATATCCTGGGGATAGGCGAGCTCTGACAAATGATGAAGAAAACGCACCAGGAGTACGCAAGCATATATTTTGAACTGCACCGTGCAATATCTACCGCACCCGAGATCTAGTACGTGATCGAACAAACACGACACACACCCTTTGCGAGGAGGATTACGGGGGCACGCATTCGCAATGTGGGAAAGATTAAATTTCTGTAGTACTCGGGGAATACGGACCCTATAGCGCACTTAAAATCATTTTGACTAGCAGCCGATCGAACTCACCTCGAGGGTGAAGAGAAGGATGCATGCTTTTGCAGGTTCTTCTCCAAAAATCTAATCGGATCGGCTCTGGATTAACCGGCTCTGGATTGGTTCTCGACATTACCTAAGAAATCTATAGATAGGTTCGAGCAGCTCGCGGAGGTCTTCCTAAAGCACTACTCTATCTTCATAGAAAACCGTACCACTATTGAATGTCTGCTCAACCTAACCCAGATGAAATTTGAACCGCTACGGGAATACATAGCCCATTTCAAGGAAATAAAGTCAAGAAGCATTAATATCCCTGACGACATGGCTTTAATTGCGCTGAAAAGAGGAATATGGCAGGCCTCGACTTTCAGCCAAGATTTGACGGTCCGGCCTCCTAGCTCGTTGGACGAGGCACTTCACAATGCAACTCAGTTTATTAATTGGGAAGAGCGAAGGTCCGAGCTCAGACGCCCTAAGAAGCCAGTGAAGCGCTTCAAAAAGAAGGAAGCAGCTAAAGCGCATTCAACAACGAGCAAAGTTCAAAGTAATAACCAGAACGATAAAATTACGACAAGACATCACTCGTTCTCAATCGGAAAATTTAGAAACAAAAAACCGCTGGACATGTCAAAATATTGCGATTACCACCAAACACACGACCACACGCTAGAGGAGTGAAAAGTGGTCAAGTGGCTCAAGGAAGAAGGAAAATAGGAAGAAGAAATGAGAAAAGAATGGAAGAACGATGGGGAACACAAAAAACAAGATAGAAACTCCACCGAGGAAGAGGAGACAGTGGAGGGAGGAGAAAACAAGGAAACCACCAAGCCTCGAGTTGGAGTCATCATAGGAGGATCCAGCTTGTGCGGAAACTCGGTTAACTCCATAAAAGCACATCAACGAAAAGCAGAGATGCGACCCCTAAGCTCAAACGCGAGTCGAAAAGATGACCTGACGATCGTAACCTTCAAAGAAAGTGAAACAGCGCACCTCGATAAGCCTCACGACGACGCGCTCATAATCGAGCTTGACGTTGGGGGAGCAGAGCTGGCGAGGATCTTGGTCAACACAGGCAGCTCCGTCGACCTTTTATTCTATGACGCCTTCAAGAGGATGGGCCTGGAGGACGACGAGATGGTTGGAGGAAAAACAACCTTAACAGGTTTCTTCGGCAACACCGAAACAACAATGGGAACAATCCAACTGCCGGTGATCGCTTTCGGAATCAGAAAGGTAACAAATTTTGTAGTAATGGACGCACCAGCACCTTTCAACGCAATCCTAGGATGACCTTGGCTCTATGCAATGAAAGCGGTAGTCTCGACGTACCACCAATGCGTGAAGTTCCCAACAAACAACGGAGAAGGAGTCATATATAGCAGCCAGTCCGCGTCACAGCGATGCTATCAGAAGAATTTCAAATGAACCCGGGGCCAGACTTTGTAGCAATTAACTGACAAGCTGCCAGTCACCAGGAAAAAGATGGAAGAACTCACCAACCAAAGACCCGAAGAAATCAAACTACCAAGATAGTCGTCGACCCGGATCATCCCGATCGAGAACTGACCATTGGAGCAGATTAGACCCAGCTATCTGTCAAGACCTGGAAAACTTCCTTAGGGAAAACACAGCAACATTAGCCTGGACCCCGCAGGATATGAAGGGAATTGATCCATTGGTAACAACACACGAGCTGAACGTCGACCGATCTTACAAGCTGATCAAATAGAAACGAAGAAAGCTTGGACCGGACAAAGTCAAAGCAGTCCGAGACAAGGTAGAAAGGCTACTAAAGATGGGAGCGATAAGAAAGGTCAAGTACCCCGATTGGCTGGCAAATCCAGTAGTAGTACGAAAGAAAAATGGCAAATGGAGAGTGTGTGTAGATTTCACCGTTCTCAATAAAGCATGCCCGAAGGACAGCTACCCGCTCCTGCAGGTCGACAAAGTGGTAGAATCAACTGCGGGAAACCAGCTGATGTCCTTCATGGACGCCTTCTTGGGCTACAATCAAATCTTCATGCAACCAGACGACGAGAAAAAAAACATCCTTCATAACCAAATAGAGACTTACTGCTACCGCGTGATGCTGTTTGGACTCAAAAATGCAGGAGCAACATACCAACGGTTGGTAAACTTCATGTTTGCAAAAGAATTGGGGGAAACCATGGAATTGTACATCGACGACATGTTGGTCAAGTCAGCCGATGCAAGGGATCACGTCGGGCAGTTACAGAAATACTTTGATATTCTCAACAAGTTCGGAATGAAGCAAAACCCGGATAAGTGTACATTCGGAGTATCATCCGGAGAATTCCTAGGGTACCCGGTAACAAAAAGGGGGATAGAGGCCAACCCATGCTAGATTAACACGCTAACGAATATGCATCCACCTTGCACAAAGAAAGAAGTACAACAACTGACCGGAAGAATAGCAGCACTCAACCTGTTTTTGTCGAGGTTGATCGACAAATTTCTACCATTCTTTAAGCTACTCAAGGACAGCAAGAAATTTGTATGGGATGATAAATGCCCAAAGGCCTTCGAAGAGCTAAAAATCTATCTAGCAACACAACCAATCTTAGCAAAACCGGAAGAAGGGGATGAGCTATATCTCTACCTTGCTGTATCAATGACGACAGTAAGCGGAGTTTTAGTCTGATCAAAAGCAGGAGAGCAGCAAACTATCTATTACGTAAATAAGTCCTTATCAGAACCCGAAGAACGATACCCGTTGGTAAAGAAGATAGCTCTGGCGTTAATAGTTACGGCAAGAAAATTTCTGTCCCTACTTCCAATCACACAACATCGTGGTAATGACAAACTAACCGCTACGCATGATCCTCCATAGTCCTAGCAAGTCAGGACGGCTGGTTAAATGGGCGATCAAACTCAGCAAATACGATATCGAGTACTGACCCCGCATGAGCATGAAGTCACAAGTTCTCGCAGACTTTGTTGTCGAAATCTACAAGGGAACAAACAGCATGGAAGTCGACCAAGAGCCCTGGAAGGTCCACGTTGATGGATCTTCCTCCCGCAACGGATTGGGATACAGACTGAGATTAACCTCGCCCAATACTTGATCGAGCATTCCTGTCGATTAGGCTACCAAGCATCAAACAATGAGGCTGAATACGAAACCTTACTTGTAGGATTACGAATCACAGCGGGAATGGGAGTAAAACATCTCAAAGCATACAGTGACTCCCAGCTTGTTACCAGCCAGTATCACGGTGAATACGAGGCAAAGGATGCCAGAATGAACGCGTTCTTGGAGCTAGTCAAGAGTGCAGCGCACCAATTTGAGAAATTTGAGCTGGAAAGGATACCTCTAGCTGAAAACACAACAGATGACGCCCTAGCAGTGCTCGCGTCAATGTCAGAACCCCCGATAAGGAGAGTTATCCAGGTAGAGTACCTGGAAAAACCCAGTATAGAAATACCAGGAGAAGTATTAACCATAACACAGCAATAGGAGGACGAAGACGAGCAAAGGCACGAAGCCAGAATCACCGCAAACCCAGAATGGTGGGTTCCCATTGTGCAGTATATCTCAGATGGGATGGTCCCACAGGACCGGTGGAAAGCGAGGAAATTGAAGGCTCAGAGTGCGCGGTTCTGTATCATAAACGAATGACTCTACAAAAGAAGCATAGCGGGACCATGTCTCCTACGCAATACTCATGACGAAGCAGCTCAGATTTTAGCCGAGGTGCACCTTGGAGTTTGCGAGAATCACTCTGGCACGCGCGCACTAGCATTTAAAATCAAAAGGTAAGGCTATTACTGGCCGACGATGATAAGAGACAGCGAGGATTACTCAAAGCGGTGCCGGAAGTGCCAAAGTCATGCACCTTTCATACATACTACAAGCAAAAAGATAGGACAGATGGTAATTCCGTATCCCTTCATGCGCTGGGCCATGGACATTGTCGAGCCACTGGAACCTTCTGGAAGGAAGCGATTCCGCTTCGTCTTGATACCAACAGATTACTTCACCAAATGGTAGAGGCGGAGCCATACCAATAGTTGACGGGCCCCCAAGTAAGGGAGTTCATCTGGCGAAACATCGTTTGTAGATTTGGAATCCCAGGAGAAATCGTCACCGACAACGGAACGAACCTCATGTTGCAGCAGGTAAAAACCTTGTGTGAAGAACTTGAAATAACCTTGTCAACACCGCAATATCCTCAGGGAAATGGACAAGCAGAAGCTATGGACAAAACGATACTATCCAACCTGAAGAAGAAACTGAATTCAAAAAAGTTGAGCTGGTCAGAGGAACTACAGTCAGTACTATGGGCATATCGAACTACCCCGCGGAGGGCGACAAAAGAAAGTTCTTTCACACTGACATACGGGTGTGAAGCACTGGTGCCAACCGAACTTAGAAGTTTAAGGAGAGGGATGGTCAATGAGCCCGACGCCAACGACAAAGCTCTAGAGGACCACATCGACATGATAGATGAAAAAAGGGACCTAGCCGCCCTGAGAACGCAGAGTTATCAACAGATGGTGGCAAAGTCTTACAATTTGAGGATAAGAGCAACACGGTTCAAAGAAGGAGACCTAGTCCTCAGGAAAGTATTCCAAAACACGAAAGAGCTAAACAGCAGAAAACTGGGAACAAACTGGGAAGGCCCATACCAGATATCGAGCGTGTTAAAGGATAGAGTCTACCGATTGCGAGACCCCGTAACAGGAAAAGCAGAGCTACAGCCCTAGAATGTTATGAACTTAAAATATTATTACGTTTCAATTTGTAACAGAGAACTACGCTTGGGCTTGATTCCGATGTTGGAATACGTAGGCAGTTCATACACAGACGAGTCCAGCCCCATCTAATAAAAATACTTTATCTTCTTAACAGGAATGACAAACAGATATAGAGCACGGCAAAGAAAAGATAAGTTATAATTACACCATAAAATATCCAAAAAATAAGAAGAAAGGTAGACATACTAAATCTGGATCATTCTATTTCCTAAATTTTATCCTTTTTTCTCTCGACTAAAAATGCGAAAGGAGAGAGAAGGGGGAAAGGAAAGACGAGTGGCGCCCTAAACATTATCCTCTTGGGCAGACTCCATGGCGAGAGCATTTGTGCTAGTAACCTCGTCAGCACTAGCACCCTTGAGCTCAACATTTTCAGTAGAGGGATCTTTCAGATCGGTAATAACAGCTGCGGGATCACGAGGAGGAGACGAATCTTCAATGAGGTAGCTAGAGGGGTCGACCGGAGGAGTCTTGACTGCGGTTTTAGTTCTAGGAAATAAATCTAGGAAGGGAAACTCGCTCACAACAAGATCGGGCGCTTCTTTGTACTGCGCCCTAGCTAAGGCTAACTTCTCCTGGAGCGAAGCCTTCTTGTTGATAGCGTCGAAATCCTCAGATGCGAACTCGTTGATAAGCACGAGGTTGGATTCGAACTCATAGATGTCGATACTAACCTGCCACTCAGCATCCTTTCGAGACCATTTACTAGAAACGTAATCGAGCACTTCACGCCAACGAGATTCAAGAGCTTTCTTCTCCTCCTCCAAAGCATGAACCTGAGCAACGATATCGCTGTTGCGGGACCTTAGGAGCTGGACCTCCCAAGACCTCCCGAGGTTCTTTTTCTCTGACTCAAGAGACTCATTCCTTGCCTGTTCAGCCCTAAGATCCTCCTCAAGCCTGAAGTTTGAAGCTTGAAGATCCTCAAATTTATCATTCGAGAGAGAATTCATGAGCTCCTCTAGAGTAAAAATAACATTCTTCATCTCTCTGGACGCCTAAAAAAAAGAGAAAAGAGAAAGAATGGCCACCATTACGATCTGCAACAAGCTCGGATAGAGGAAAAAGAAACTGGACAAGAGAGCAGGATCGCAAACCCGAGTCTGCAGTGCGAAAGCAGCTTCAAATTTATCCCGCTCAGATATCCGATCAACGAAGGCAGCCTCACCAGGGTCCAAGACAAATAACATCCTGACTGGATTCGCTGGAGGGCGCATCCCGGTATTAGTAGCAGAGGTCAGGGGAAGTCCGGCTGGAGTCCCAGATTGCCTATCGCGGCATGAACGCTTAGCAAGAGGAATCACCTTGGAATCGGAAGTCGGGAGAGAGGCCGACGCTTGGGAGGAAGCACAACCACCTTGAAGTCAGAGACTATCATCTCGACTAGGCTTCTTGTCCTTAACGACCTTCTTCCTCTTTGGTGCCAAAATAGGCATCTCGTATGATCGAGGCCCACGAGAAAAGGATGACGCGCGAGCGCATATAGAAGATGTGGAAGTCTGCCTGACTGCATACCAAAACGCAAAAGACATGCATATGAAAGAAAAAGGAGACAAAGGAGAAGTCGCGAGCAAAATAAACAACAATAAAAACTAACCAACAGGATCTCTGGGAATGAGCGCTACGGAAGTTAAATGACGCATGATTCTGACCGCAGAGAAAGAATCCCAATGCACCTCACCATCTCTCAACTTGTTCAGAATGGCAGACCAGGTGTCAGTAAGATCGGGACAGGGATATTCTGCAATGCAAAAGCAGAAAAGGTAAGAGACCCAAGCACGGTAAGAAAGTAGACAAATAAAATACAAATATGGTCAACCAGATTTATCTCTCCAATTCTGAATAATGTAATTGGGGTCAAATTCCCCAATCGAGTCCGGAGAAAGCTTAAAGAAGAAACACTTCGGCGTCCAGTGTGTGTCTTTACCGCGTAGACCGTCGAGAACATTCCGAGAATCACAGTTGGAAAGATATACGGTCTTGGAACTCGGTTTCCGTTTGACGGTGTAGAATGTGAGGAGCTCAAGAGCCCCAATCGCATCTCAAACCAAGAAAGCGAGGATGACGTAAAGAAATGACGGACACATTTGACCAAAAATGAGATTCAAGGAATGAAGGATCAAAAAACGAGAACTAGGAATAGGAAAGCGAAGATGACACTCAGAGAAATAAATGGCATAAGCGCCAAGCCATCTCGGCAGAGCGTCTTCAGGAGTCTGACCCTCTTCCGCCGTCTGAGTAACAACATTCTCCAGAAAATTACAAAGTCGCCGAAGTTCATCAAGTTGCGCGACATTCAGCCCACGCGATTTTCTCCGCCCAAGAACCCTAGTTCCAGTCGATTGCCTCTAAGGAACGTCGGAAATGGTTTCTGAATCGCCGGCATACTCGGAAGAAGCAAAATGAGGAGAAAGGGGCCTAGTGCTAGATTCCGCAGCCATGAAATTTCTAGACGAAAGAGTAGAACGAGAAGAAGGGCTCATACAGAAGCAAAGCAAAGAGTTCGGCACAAACTGGAAATTGCGAAGCAAACCTAAAAAAAAGAGAGAAGGAAGACAAAAAGTACCTGTGGCAAGGGAGTAAATGTCGAAATAATTGAGGAAAGGGAGGCGAGAAGTTATTAAACCAACGACAATTTGCAACCAAAAAGACCGGTAATCACTAAACTCCCAGCAATCCAACCGTTGAAAACCAAAATAATTTCAAACAAGCGGTTAGGATCTCTCCGAGAAAAGAAAAGATAAGACGAGCTCATAACAGGTCAGGCTCGACTATGCAAGGCGGGACGATTAAAAATCACCCCGCCTCGTCCAATAATGAGGACAAAGAATTCGGGTTGGAAATTATCCAAAGCCAATATCATAAACCGGGAACAACAAAGTCCATCACACAAAATTTGTCAAGCGGGATAAAGCGCAAACGACGAAAAAGATTTAAACAAATGAGCAGTGGTCTCGTGGACAAAGACGAGATGATCTCCACAAGTAAAACTGGCCACACAAAAATAATTAAAATAGAAGCGCGCTTCAATAAACAAAAGGAAACAAATAATGATAAAGGGGCAAACCACCGATCAGTTCAAACTTAAGTAACCAAAAAGCAAAAAAACATGAGTTCGAACAACAACCGAAATATAAAGAACAGAGAAAACAATTATAAACAAGCAAAGAAAAGAAATTATTCGCTCGAGCCGCCTCCGGAAGTGGGCAAAAGGAAGCATCCAACGTCGGTATCAGGACCTCTATCGGAGTTAGAAGGGAAATACTCGCGCCCTGAATCAATGTCAGACACCTCGTCCTCGTAAGCCTCAAGAGCAAGACGATCTCTTTCAGCGCCCAAGGAAAGAGTATCGGAGGAGGGAACCCCAGACTTGATCTCTTCAAGAAGCCCAGCACGGAGATCGGCCCTCAACTTGATGATCCGGTACTCGTAATACTTCTTCATGCGCTCGAACTTACTCTAGACCCCGGTAATGTATTTCCTGAACTTCCTCTTTTCCACACTGGACCGCCTTCTAACCGCTTGGGAAACCGATCTCTCACGAGAAATCCCCCATTGTTGGCGCTTGAGGGCCAATGTCTTTGTCGCGTAGTCAGCTTCACGATGAACAGTGGCCAGCCTCCTCTTTGTACTATCCACCTCAGCCCGAAGCTTGGAAATCTCAGCATCTCGAGCTACAACCGCGTCATTCAGGATACACACCGAGTCTAACAAGGCGTGGGAAGGAGAGTCCGCTGCATTTGGGGTCGCACCAAGCAAGGACCCCGACTCAAAACCATCAACCAACTTGTTCAGTGCGCCCATAAACTGAAACAAGAAAAGAAGTTAGAAGTGCAGCGATAAGTTTAGCACACCGAATCACCGAAAACACGAAACCAGAAGTTACCATTCCAACAGACCCCACAATCTCGATGTAAGAGTCCTTAGAGGCCATGGAATCCAAGGTAGGAAGCCAGCAACCCCGAGGCTCCATGTGATGAACGATCTCAGATAACTTGACGGGATCCTCCACGATTGGGTGATCGCGAGTGTGGTTAAATGACCACGAGTGACGAGGGTTCCTAGAAGACGGTCCTCGAGCATCACGAGCTTGTTTGGATGGGCGCTCACCGCTAGAATGCAAAGGACGACGACTGGTAGACTGGGAAACAACCAGGTCCTTACCGCTCCTGAAAGGAAACACGACTATAGGGGTCGAGCCGGAGATATCAAGAGGGGCATCAATGTTGCGGATCGGGGACACCTGAGAATCATCGTTCCGACAACGGTTAGACACGGTCTCACGAATAGACGCTCCGGACTGACGACGAGAATCTAAACACAAAAGAAAAGCAACCGCAATTCACCAAACCAAAAACTACAACTAACAGGAAACAAGAGCCAGCGGAAAGCGGCATAACCCAGCGGAAAGGCAAGGCCCACAAAAAAGAAAGAAGGGTGGAAAACTGACCAGCACACGCAGAGGAGCCAGCCCGTCCAGACTGACGAGGTAAGGGAGATATGGCCATGGGGTATGAGAGAAGAATCACGGACGAGAAAGCGGAACGAACCCTCTCCCGATTGAACGAGCTCCAATGGCAGCCGGCCTGCTTAAACTTTGCGACTAGAGCAGATAAATCCTCAGGTGAAAGGACAGGGTCGAAGGAAGTAGTAAACAGAAAACGTATCGGTCATACCGCGGAAACGATAAAACACATAACAAAAAAAAAGGAGGGATAAGTAAAAAGGCGCGAAGATCAGACCACAAGCGGAGTCACTAGAGTCTAGTAACTGTTCGGAGGGCAAAATCCCAATCGACTCGTGACAGAGCTTGAAACAGAAGGACTTCTCTGACCAACCATCCTACCGGACCATAAGCCCGTTGAGGAACTTAGCGTTCTGGTTTGGGTAAGCATAAAAGAAGGTTCGGGGTCCAGCCCGACGAACCAAGAACAGTTGAAGAAAGGCCCTCGGCGACAATGTCTTGCTGACCTTGCGAGCAAGGATTTAAGAAGCAACCATGGTACAAAGCAGATTCGGGACGACGTGCTTGAAAGAGAGTCCCAGTGAACTGAGAAGAAGTAAGAGCTGTTCAGGAAGGGGAAAAGAAAGATGGCAGTCGTCGAAGAAAGAAGACGATATCAGGCCGTAATTCGGAAGAAAAGTTGGAGGAAGCCAATGATCAATGGCGTCCGGCACCTGATGCCGAACGCAGAACGCCTCCAAGTCAATGCCGAGAATAAGGGTTTACGCGATGCAGAACTAGTGGAAGCACCAGCGGAAGAACGATCTTTCTTTGAGGATCGTTCAGACCCGGTGGAAGATCGAGCCTTGGAAAGATTCCCGAATGAAGTACGGGGGGCCGTCTACGAAGAAAAGAAAAACGAAGAAAGGAGAGAAGTTGGAGAACAAGAAAGATGAAACGAGAGGAAAGCGGCAGAAGAAAGAGAGAGAGAGAGAGAGAGAAGAAACAGTTGGAAATAGAAGTTATGAGAGAAAAGGAAGATATAATTCAAAGAAAAACGCAGAAGCAAGGAAATATGAAAAGACTTACCTTGAAAACTGTGAAAGTGCACGAGCTCAGCTGCAGGCGGAGACGGTTTTTAAAGAAGAAACCTAGAAAGACGGACGCACGAACAGTTGAGGAAAAAGGAAAATCGCGGGAAAATGAAAACTAAAATCTTCTGTCAAATCAGTCAAATTTAACAAAGATTTGGGAGCCAATTGGCGATATCCAAATAAGGGCAAGCCCGCCAAGATGAAGATAAGCCCATTCAGAAATTTGGCCAAGGAACATGACAGACGATACGCTATGCGCGAGGTGAAGTCTTACAGGCTGAATTAATAGTCAGGATAATTAGCAAGAAATACGGAATTGACGAGCTGATTGAATGAGCAGAATTAATCACAAAATTAACGGGCTGAGCAAATTATGGAAATAAAGCAATAAAAGGAAAGTCGGACCCAATCAACATAAATAAACATTCAATTGAATATGACAACAAAATTATGTATAAATACAATGATAGAACTCGAAGAATGTACACAACAATAATTGATAAACACATTACAATTTCACTTGTCTAAAAGCTTTCTACTTGTATATTGTTGATCTTGGATTGAAACTTATTCGAGCATCAACAAGGATTATTTTATAATCCTTTTCTAGTAGCTGCCCAACACTTAGGGGTTTCTGATCGATTTTTGGAACATAAAGGACATCTTCGATGTACCTTACACCATTGACATTTTGAATGAATATAATTCCTTGTCCTTTAGTCTTGAGAAAAACATCATTTCTAATTTTAGTTTAGATTTTGCTGTCCTTTCAAGTACCTTGAACATCTCCATGTTGTTTGTCATGTTATTCGTACAACCACTATCAATAAGCCAAGCTCTATTTGTCACAACATCTGTACCTAAACATGTAGCCACAAACAACTCCTCTTGATTTTTTTAGTTGCAACATTTGCTTCTTCTCTTTGTGGTTCCTTACAGACCTTTTCAATGTGTTCTAGTTTCCTACATTTTCTGCATTTGATGTCCAGTCTCCACCAGCATATTCATTCTAGATGTCCCAATTTTTTGCATTGCTGACAGACGCAAAGGTATTCTTATTTTACTTTCTTTTGTATATATTTTTATTTTAATTTATTGCAATAACAGTAATATACTTTTTTATCAGGTCGATCCCCATAAAAAAGAGAAATTGTTAGGAACCGGGTCTCTAGGAACAAGGATGGAGCAGTATATATCGCCCCAAAGATTCTCTCAATCCTACGGAACTTCCTTTGATCTTAGAGAGATTGTGGATCGTCAGTTCCATGAGCTAGCTGAAGCAAAAACCGTGATATCGTCTCAGGCAAAGAAGATCACGTCATATGATCGAATGTGGTTCATCTTGGCTAAAAAGAATCTAGAGTTAGCTGACACATTTTTGGAGTTGAACGCGGATGATCCCGAATCCCGTTCGAGGAACGCGGACCAATAACGTGAAATGTAGTGTTTTTTAAAAACTATTTGTAAAACATTTTTTTCAGCTGTCAAAAATAATTTTATTTCTGAATATATTTGAATTTTATTCTATTTTTTAATTCATTAATAATTTTGTTTTTAATTAATTAATAATTTTATTTTAAAATTAATTAATAATTTATTACCAAAAAAAAAACTTGTTATGCAGCTTTGCAAAGGAGTAGCAAAGAGAACTTCGCAGAGGCCTCGTATGAACAACATTGCAGCGGCCTCGCAAACTAGACGTTGCAACAACCTCGCAAACCCTTTGTCGTAGTAGCCTCGTAAATGGGACGTCACAACCACCTCACGATTTGCGCCTCGCAATGGCCTTGTGAACTCCGCATTGCACTAGCCTTGAAAGCCTACCATCGCAGGATCCTCGCAAACTCTTCGTTGCAGGAGTGTTACAAAGCGTACATCGCAACAGCCTCGCAAACCTTGCCTCGATGTTGAACTCGCAAATGCGTCGCTGTCGTGCCTTGCAAGCCTGGCGTCGCTCATGCCTTGCAATATTTGCATCGTTTTTGCGAGGCGAAGCTTCTGACGCCCTGATACAACGACTTTTAACCCTATATCCTACTGCAAGTGCAAAGCAAACGTAATAGTATTTAGGGGTCGAATTCCTCAGAGAACCAGATCACACTTTTGATTTTTATCAAATCGCAAGCTATATCAATCAAAATAAGAGAGAGAAATATAAACAACTTAAATGTGAATGTAATCAAATAACTAAAGCGATCGGATATCAGGTATTCATTCAGGAGTTAGAACTCTTGTTAGGGAAACTATTCAAGCACTAATCTGATCATATTCTCGGCTTGAACATAAATAAAGATAAACCAACTCTCATTGAATCTACCCCTCTACTAATAATCTAAAGATCCAAACTCTCGTTGGTTTCAGATTACAAGTAGGCTTTATTGTTTAGGTTTAATTACCCACAATCCAACCTAGCATCAACTCTCATTGGTAGTGAAGGAATTGCTCTTCTAATATAGTTTTAGTTCTTAACAAACTTCTGGAAAGTTAACAACCTAAAATCATTGACTAGGTGATCAAGCTAATCTATGCATTAAACTCAAGTTTTAGAAAGAGAATCTTCTATTCATCAATCCTATTTATTCCCTAACAGTTGAATTCTAAAACCCTAGAATCCCTAAATCCGATCTAAGATCTACTCAGACATAGAACAATGAACCAAGCAAATCATGATGAACTGAAACTGAAATTGCATTAAACAATAATAATAGGGTTCATATATTCTTCTCAAGTATGAAGAGATCTTCTTCCTAGCTTACAAACTCTAAAACTGTTGTAAAAATCGTTCCTCAAAAGCTCAAAGACGNAGTAAAAAATTGTTCTTCAACAGCTCAAAGACGACACATAAAAAAAATAGGAAAAGAGTATTTATAGGTTTCAAAACAAGAGCTAAAAAATCATGAAATTAGGTTTCTTCAAAGGCATCGATCGATCGATCCTTGCGTTGATCGATCAATCTTTGGATATTGAGTCGATCTCTCAGAAGCCAAGTTGTTCTTCAGATCGTGCGCATATTCCTTATTAAAGCACTTATCGATCGATCTTTGTGTTGACCGATCGATCCTTCCTCTCGTGGAGAATAC
>OVBA01007036.1:0-15595 GCA_900406435.1 Lepidium aucheri
ATAAATGAGTTTAAATGGGTACAAAATATTTAAATGGGTTTAAATGGATAATATTAAATGGGTATAAAACTAAATGGGATTAAATGGGTTTGGGGTTAAATGGGTTAAGTTTTAAATAGGGTGGGTCTAAATGGGGTGGGTTTACCCATATTAACATGCCTAGCTGTACATGTACACATATATAGTTAATGGAAAATGTTTTGTTCAGAGGTTAAGTGTAAATTGAAAACAGGTAAAGGGGAAATTACTTGAGTGCTACGCGTAGTAGAACTAGGCCACGCAACGTAAATTTGCAATAATCCTGATTAGAACAAAATCTAGGCATATCATGTTCATGTACATGCCAGCTTTCGGTCTTAAAGGGTCAAAACAAACGAGGCAAATCAGGTAATAAATACATGAAAATTCAGAAATAAATTTCGCCTTCATAATCAGTAACCGGAAAAGAAAATATATCCTTTCTTATATGTAACAAATACTTTTTATGTGAAATATATACTTTTTATATGTAAAAGAAAAAATCATCAATATCCTCTTTATAAAAGAATGAAGAATCAAATAGAAAACAATCAAACTAGAAAGAGAGTTTACAAAAACATAAATAAAAAATGGAGATTTGCAAATTTTCTGCCGTAGTCGTAGTCATGGTGGTTCTCTACACCGTCCAAGTGAGGGCACAAGGAACAAACCCTCAGTTGATGGAATGCGTACAAAAGCTTATGCCATGTCAGCCTTACATACACACAGTGAATCCACATCCTCCACCGTCGTGTTGCGGCCCAATGAAGGAGATCGTCGAGAAAGATGCACCGTGTTTATGCGCCGTTTTCAACGATCCTGATATTCTCAAAACCTTCAATCTCACCAAAGAGAATGCTCTTGAACTTCCTAAGGCCTGTGGAGCTAATCCTGATGTTTCACTCTGTAAAAACGCTAGTGAGTGATTCTTAATCTATTAATACATTTCCTTACGAATTCATTAGTCTGGATTCGTCTCCATTAATATATATCAACATCGTATCAATGTTTTTATATGTTTTACTTTTGCTATTGAAGCTTCTCCACCTACTCCGTCTTCGGGATCCACCAAAGGTATGCGCTAATAATGTTAACATTTTCATGAAAAAAAAAAAGTAACCTAAATCTAATAATAATATTTCAAGCTAATTGATGTGGTATATATTTGTTATTTGAACAGGAACCTCTTCATCAGCTCCAATCATCAGCTTCATCAATGGATTTAGCTTTTTGTCTGCTTTTGTGGCAGTAGTTCTATTCTGATCAATTATGTCTTTTTTTTTCTTTAAATTTAAATTTATATGTTATTTTTTCATCATTTTACATGTCTGCTTGTACTTTAGTTTTGATCTTTTAGATGGATTTTCGTAATTTATTCTCAGTCTTGATATGAAAGATTTAAAAATCATATAATCAGGATGAAGCTAGTAACATACAAATGTGCAACTGCATCGAGGATAAGCAATAACAAAATAAAAATGAAAAAAAGTGACAATATTGAAAGATGAAAAAAAAGCTCAAATCACTGGAAAACTAGTTAAGTAAACAATATGCAAAAATTAAGCCAAAAAGAAAAAAAAAACTCAACAAGTGTAATGGAAATGTCTTCCAAATACCTCATCTCATTATGTAGTTCGAATATAAAAAAAATCAAACAATTGTTAAGAAAGCAGATGGAAAATAGTAAAAAATACAACAAAAAGAAAAGAATTTTGATTTTAGATTGAAGTACTGGACAGACTATTGATATTTTAATTATAAGCTTTTGGCATAAACATGTAGTTTATTGTGTACTAGTCATTATGTGAATCATATGGATTAGTTGATTTCAACTAGACCATTAATTGATGATTTAAACTTGGGAGGAGATTTTTTTATGACGTTTTGATTCGGAATACCAAACTATTAGACCACAACTAGTGAATTTTGTATTCCATTATTTAAAAATGTTTTAATCCAATAATCTACTCTTCATAGAAATTTAAGTTTATTTTTGTTCTGTCATTAAAAACTAAATTTATATTTTCCCCTCTTATATCACTGACATCAACATTTTTATTGCAGAAACATGTTTATAATCAAATTCAACGATTTCTTTACTCATTTTTCTTGTATGGAATCGAACTTGCAGTTCAATATAAATTTGATAATAAGTAAATTGATACACATGGATGATTCGTAATCAATGTAAGTAATAAGTTTTATAAAAAAAATAATTTGCAATAACGTAATTTACCTAGATATATATATATATATATATATATAACTTTTTAGTGCGAGTACATTTTACTTTCCCAACATAAAATGACTTTACATTGTATCAGCATTAATTAGGAAACACAAGATTACAAGGAAATAATATTCAGTCAATTTTCAGTATCCCAAATATAGTAAATTAATTATGTATTCTCAATCCAATTTACATAGTCAGTAGTATTATCAGAACAAAAGAGGTAATATCTTTCACAAAAAGACAGAAAAAAGAGGTAATATCTTAAATAAAAAAGATAAAAACAAAAAACAAAAGAGGTAAAATCTTGAATATAAAGGTTAAAAAAAAACAAGAGAGGTAATATCTTTAATAAAAAGAAAAAAACAAAAGAGGTAATATAAAAAAATACTCCTAAATTGAGAAACAAATCTTAAATTTGTATATTTGACCTTATTAGAGAAAAAAATCCATTTTTCTTACCCATTAACTCTCTATTTAAGAAAATATATACTCATAAAAAAAAGAACTGCATAAGAAAAAGAAAATATGGATAGAAGCAGAATTCTGGGCGTATTGACCATCACCGTCATGTTATACTCGGATCAAGTCAGAGCACAAATAATCGGAGAAGCAATGCGATGCGTAGAAAAACTGTTGCCATGTCAACAATACATTCACTCGGATATTCCTCCACCGCCGTGGTGTTGCGCTCCGATGAAACTGATCGCCGAGAGAGACCCTAAGTGTCTATGTGTCGCCTACAACCATCCGGACATGCTTAGGATCGTTGGTCTTACCAAACAGAATGCTCTTAATCTCCTTAGTTCTTGTGGGATTACTCATAATGAAACTTCCTGCGCTACCACCGATTGTGAGTTCTTTTTATCTGACCTGAGCTTAATTATGATTCTATTAATTCTAGTATGTTTCTTATGTTTTTTATGATTAAAACGATCATGAAAACGTCTTTTCTGATATTTATATTTGTTTTCTTAATGAAGCTTCTTCGCAAACTAGTGGGTTGTCGGGACCTATGACCAAAGGTATATATTATATTTCTGATATCATGTTTTTTAATAACCGGTCAGCTCCGATCAATTATTTAAACTCTCACCAAATCTTATTGTGTAGGATTATAAAATCATATTCAGTAGAAAATTGTAAAAATTGATATTGAACGACTTGATCGAACTTTATATTTGGTCTCGCTATTACGTTTAAAAAATATATTTTTAGGTTTAGGTTAAGGAAAATAATATAAATGGTATAATTTGGAATAGTATGCTCATATGCAGGAGTTTCAACTTTCAAGTAACAATATATTGGGAAGTTAGGGAAAGTTAATTCGTAGTTATATTATAGTTTGCAAAAGATATGAAATTGTGGATTCTAATTAGTTTTGACGTAAATCCTCTTATTGAAACAGGGAGCTATTCAGCCAGCACTACAGCTTTATTCGTCAGTATTTTCGGATTTATCTTTGTATATGTTTTTCTTGGGGTGAACTTATTTTGAATTTAGTTTGTAATTCTCATTAATATGTTTATGTTTTATTCTTTTTCTTTTAAATGACTTAAACAATCAAAATTAGTTTCAATATTACCGTATGTTTACATCTACTAAACACCCTTAAAAATTTAACTTACAAAGACCTAAGAAAATGAGAAGTACACACTGTGTTTAATCGAATGAAGTATTCATCGCAATAGAAACAATTGTTGAAACAAAAAATGATTTTCGTCTTTCTTGATTATTCAGAAAGATATAAAAGAGTCTTAATTATATAGAGACTCTACTAAAGAGAAGTCATTAGTTTAATATAACTAAAGAAAACTAGCTTAATACCAGCGCTACGCGCGGGATTACTTTTAGAAATTATTTGTAAAATCTATGACATTGTTAAAATGTGGAGAAAGATTTGGGAAGATTAAAACAAAAGGAAAAACAGTATTAGTGACGATCAATTGGTATGCAGTTTCAAAGGTTTGTGTTGTTAACTAAAAGGGTCTTAGTCTCGATTACTTTCAAATTAATCTGGTTATAGCCGCAAACAAAAAGAACAACAAAGAATTCCCATCAAATTGTATCTCAATTCTAAATACAATACTCCAAATTTTTGTAGTTACCAACAGAACAATTGTACTTCCATTTATCTAGCCCAAACAAAGAAGAGAGGAAAAAATAAAATAAAAAAATACATACAAAGACAATTTTAAGACATATTTGAGCAGTTGACACATTTAATTGTTAAACTTTGATAAAATCATCGACTTTTGTAATCAAAGCTTTGTGTGGTGAATCATATGAAAATGGTTTCCCAGAACTCCAATTAATATAATACTGCATTTGCTAGAGCTGAGACATATTCAAAGCGGCTTGTTTGAAACTTGTTTAAAGGGAAATCATTATTAGCATAAACTTATGCAATTTGATTTAGTCTTACTTACTTTGGTTCTTTCGGCTAAGAGCATCAATCCCACAAATCGATAACATAAAAACTGCAGCATCTACATTGAACAGTTTCCGCAGAATGATATACAAAACACAAACATTTTTATCGGTTTACTTAAGACCAAAAGAGAAAAAATCAAATGTAAGCGAGTTTTTTACAAGAACTTGAAGGAAAATAAGACTTCCCTTTCTGATTATACAAGCTATGGATGGTGGGTATTTCTTGTAAGCCTTTTTGATTTGCAAAAAGAATAATTAAATTTGGAGTCACGATCGAGAAAAAACTATAATATATTTTTCATTCGGTTTTCCCAAAAATATTTAGTAGCTCAGCTTCTTCCTGCGGTTTTTCACCAAACAGAGATATTACTAATTCTCCTCTCATATCTTACAGCCAAAGAGCAGGATTTATGTAAACTAACTCCAATTCCAAATGGAGATAGTATTTGTTTGATTTCAAACACCTAAGAACACTGGTTTTTGCAAGAATAACAAATGTAGTCTCTTCCAATTAAGCTCTTCCAACAAGATCGTATGTGTCTTAAAGCAATGAACTTAGAAGCACAATAAGATAAACTGTGAGAAGAAGCAAATTAAGCTCTTCCAATTAGATACCTTTTGATTAGAAAGAGAGTAGATGAGAGACTTACTTTGTAAGGTGTGTTGATCTTTTTCTAAGTATTTTCTGTTTTGGGATTGTTTAATCTTGTTGTGAACAGATTTATGGTGTATACATTTCCCCTAGAGTTGTAATGGCCATTAACTCCAGAACTTAAATATATGAAAATCAAATAGCAATAAACCAACAATAAAGAAATGAAATATACCCTGAAGGTTATGATTTTATATGGTTCAGCCACAAATAGAAGGTATTGGTATCTCTTGTCTTGAACTTTCTGTTCACACAAAGAAATGATAACAGATTCCGAAGACAGGTGAAGGGAAAAATAGAAAGTGTTAAGACACTCATAAATAAGGACTTGTAACATTCACCTGCTCATAAGTTGACATGAAACGATGGTTGGCTTTATGTTGTCCTCTGTTTGAGGATACTCAATTGTAAAACTAAGTTGAGAAGAAATGAGAAACAATGAGAATTCACTCTAGATAAATCTATGATACTAAAGCCAGACAATAGTAACTTAAACCAAATGCATAGAGTTTTTAGGAACTAACCAACGATTAACACAGCTTGTCTCTGTATCACGGGAAGCTTCAAACATAACAGTGGGATTCGAAGGAGGATCACTTTTTGATTTTGGAAAGGTTGATGTCTTGCTCTGTAAAGATATTTATAAGGTGTCTTGTGCTCTAAAGCTATTGAGGAAGAGGATATTAGGGTTATCGAGACATTAAAGACGGAAAGAAACTGAGGATTAGATGAGATCGTGAAAAGTGATCATGGCCAATGTTCAATAGATAAAAAGGGTGTGGAGGTTAATCGGAGCGATTCTTTGGGTGTTTAAGGAGGAAATTGGGAAAGGAATTGAAGAGAGTTAGCAATATTTTTAGAAGATGAAAAGAGTTAATTCAACTGACAAAACTAATGGATGATGAGAGACGAAACGTTTCATGAAGAAGTAGAGGAGACGATGATGATCTTAATCTTTTACTAATCTCTTAATTTAATTGGCTCTTTAAATAAAACAGTTGAAGCTACCAAAGGGATGATAGAGAAGCTGAAGAGATGATGATTCTAAATTCGTGGCTAATGTGTATTAGTGTTCCGTTTTAATTAGATGAAGAGTTTTTTTTAGTAGTGACATGTCACTCTAAAAATGCTTAAAAATGCTGAGTTGTCAGCACCAGGAGAGACATAATCTCTTATTATATATATAATTAGCATGAAATCTATTAAAACTACTAAATAGGAAAGCAAACCCGGAATATTATTCTAATAAACCCTTTCAAGATAGCAAGTAGATGAAAATGAGTGCTATCTTGCCTATGATCCCATGAAATATGCCTGAAGATAAAACTTTAGTAAGACATATGCAAGCTGATATAAGGATTGAATATGCAAAAGCTTAACTCGACCACTTAATATCATTTCCCTAAGCATGACTATCAAGTTTCAAGTATTTGGTTCTTTTGTGGAACATTGGATTTGTGGCTATATGAACTGCGGCTACTGAATCACAGTAGAATGCAACTAGCTAGGACTGAGCAATACCTAGTTTAGTAAGAAGATTAACAAGCCATTAAATTTCTCGAACAGCATAACTCATGGCCCGGTACTCAGATTCTGCTGATAAATGGGACACAACATGTTGTTTATTAGATTCCCAAGAGATTGTTAAATATATACTTCCAAGAAACATACAATACCATGATATTGATCTTTTTGTGTCTTTACAAGACGCCCAATATGCATATGTGAAGAATTTCAAAACCAAACCACTATTAGTTGAATAGTATAGTCCTTTCCCAATGGTACCTTATAAGTAATGTAGGGTTTTGTTGGCTGCCAATAGATGAGTTCGTCTAGAGAATGAGTAAACTGGCATAGCTTTTTTACGGTAAAAGATATGTCAAGCCGCAAGATTGTAAGGTACATTAGCTTTCCTAGTATGCGTATGTACTGCTCAGGAGCTTAAAGGAGAGGCTCATCACCATATGAACACAGTTTTGTAGTCAAATCCATAGGAAAATTGGAGGGTTTATACGCAAATAGACCTGCTTTTTCAAGGAGTTCCATTGTATACTTGCGTTGGCTGATCGATTTCCTATTTTGCTTCAGGCAATCTCAAGTTCCAAGAAATAACACAGTGGTCGAAAATCTTTGAGATTGAAATGGCTTTGAAGATCTTTCTTTTACTGCTTGGCTGTTGTATTATCATTTGTTGCAATTATAATGTCATCAATGTACACTAAAACTGCTACATATTGTCCATTTTTACTCCTTATGAAAATGGTGTGGTATGTATGTGACTTCGTGTATCCTATAGCTTGAAGAGTCCCACTAAACTTGCAGAACCATTGCCTAGATGCTTGCTTTAGACCATAATTGACTTTTGAAGAACATACCAGATTAGGTGGCAATGATTCTCCTTCTTTAGGTGTGTAACATGGTGGAAGGTTCATATAAATCACTCCGTCTATGTCTCCATCTAAGAATGCATTGGAGATGTCTAGCTGAGTTAATTCCTTGCAGCAGGCACATTGAAAAGAGTTTTAGCTATCATTATTTTGGCTACTGGTGAGAAAGTGTCGAGGAAATTGATTCCTTCTTATTGTGTATATCATTTTATCATGCACAACTCTCGCTTTGTAGTGCCCCAAACTACCGTATGAGTTTAGCTTTGTTTTGTAGACCAACTTGCAACCTATTGCTCGTTTTCCTAGAGGTAAAGAACTTTTTAGCTTAAGTAAAGTTTGGTGATTCAGAATGATGTGTGACAGAGCATATATGTGCCTTATATTCCTCTGAAAGGTTACCATAAGAAAATAAGCATCAACTGAATATGGAATATGTGTAGTAGTAATATTGCAATAATAATCAGGAAGGTATAAAGGAATCTTAGTTTGTCATTTAGATGAACTCGTGTCAGCTTTTAAATGGATTTGGTCAGCACCTACCAGAGCTATATTTTTTGTTGGAATAGGCAATGAGGCAGCTTGGGGTTGAACTTGTTCTATGTTCATTGGAGTTGTATTATCTGCTGGAATATGTAGAGAAGAAGTTTATTTATCAGTTGCTTCTTGGTCTTGGCAGGTGGTTGTAGAGAAAAAATTATGATTGAATGCTCCATCTTCAGTTGCAAATGGGAAAATGTCTTCAAGGAAGATGACATTTCTGAAAATTTGAATAGATTGTGTTTCTAGATCAAGAACTTTATAGCCTTTGTAATATGCAGGATAACCTAAAAATATACATGCACGAGATCGAGGTTGGATTGTATATCTACTTTTTTCGAAGTCGACAAATAGCATAAGCATCCAAACACTCTTAGATCCTCATAGTGAGGTTGCTGAGAGGTGAAAACCTGAAAAGGAATAAAGAATATTTAACAAAGGAGTGGGCAATCGATTGATTAAGACCGGAGTAAGGATACAATCACCCCAACACTCTAAAGGAACAAAAATTTGAAACATAAGAGACATGGTGTTTTCTTTCAACCACAAAGTTTTGTTTGGGAGTTAAGGGCAAGAACGATAAGCAATAATCCATTTTGATCTAAACAAATCTGCAAATTTCAATTTATTGGCATGATCAGATCGAACACTTTTAACAACAACACCATATTGAGTCTCAATCATCTTTAAAAACTCAGGAAAAATATGTAAAACATAACTCTTTGCTTTTAGTAAATAAATCCAAGTGATTATACTATTATTATCTACAATAGTCAAGAAATATTTGTAATCATCAACCGTTTCTATAGAGAAATGACCTCATGTATTTTTATGTAACAAATCAAACACCTTTTCACGCATATTATTATGAGAAGGAAAATGGGGATGCTTTTATTCTGTAAGAAGACATATAGCACAATGAAAAGGAGCTTTAGTTCTCTATTTTATACCTAGAAATTCACTAATAGTATCAATTCTAGATACAGAGGGGTGGCTTAAAGATTATGCCAAAGAGTAATTTCAACATAAACATTGATAGAAAAATACATGGACTGATATGAGTTAGCTGCGTGAGAAGCTTTGTCCAAGACATAGAGATTTGACATTAGCTAACCCTGACCAAACATCAGCCCCTTGGTATGCTCCCATATAATACACGAGTCATCATTAAATATAGCTGGAAATTTTATACTCTTCACTATTGGACTCACACTAAGAAAATATAATCAAAACTTTGGATTATAAAGAACATCTTCTAAAATTAGATAATCATTTAGTGTAATCCCTCCTACTTCAACTTTCCTAATGTCTAATCTTGTAGGTAAGGTGACAGACTTTTCATCTAAATTAGAAAGACTGACAAACGGATTCTTATCACAACAGAAATTATTATTTGCCCATTGTCTACTATCCAAGATAAAAACAAGAATAGCACATGTAGAGCGTGAGACTCCAACAAAATGCTAAAAATAGAGTTAGAGAATTGGAAACTAGGTAATGATGAGATAAAACCTCCAGAAGATGATATCGATTGAGGATGTGGTGGCAGAGATAGCTGGGAAATGAAGTAGGCAATTACACCTTCAATCTGGTCTTTACACAAGGTTTTCAACATTCCTGTAACTGCTTTATCAGGAGCTGTATAATCCAAAAGCGAAAGCTGAGTAACATAAGGCTTATCCACTTGAGTCTGTTTTGTGCTTGATCACTTTGGTATTTTATGTCTTTCTTAATACAATTTGAGAATTCCAAATAATCCAAGAGGGTCTTGAGCTTAGTGTAGTATTCTACAAGTCTGCATATCCTTGGTGAAGACCCCAAATTTGTTGACTTAACTGATGAGATCTTAGTAAATTGGTATCATGAAACCTCATCATAAAGTATTTTATATTCGTGAAACATCATTAAATCTTAATACACTACCATAATATGCTTGTTGACAGAGTTCAAAATCCAAGATGTGACTATACTATTGCATCTACTCCAAATTCTATAATGGGATGAGAATCAAATGGTCTGGGAAGAAAACCATCAACAACATCAATCTTATTCTTGGCATCAAGTGCTATTATAAGAGCAATACTCCATGTATTGTAATTACTACCATCTAATACCTACGTGATTAAAGACACAACATGGTTATTACCGCTACTCAAACAATAAGGTGAATTTAAGAACCATCTAAATCAATGGTTGCTTGAGCTGGATTTGAAAGTTCAGACGTCATAATGGAGCAAAGAACAAAAGAAATTATCGTTGGATCTTGAACAACACCCGTCGGAGTTGGATTAGACATTGAACTCTTTAATCTATAACATAACGAGTCGATTTCACAGTGGAAGAAGATCCTCGAGTAAACTTCCTTTTATTACGAGGGAGAGTAAGCATTGTAGAGGATAAAAGAATAGACATTGGTAGATTAACCAAGTTGAGAAGAGAAAACACGGGGAAGAATCACCAGAAACAATGTAGGATGAAACGTGCAGAAGAAGTGTAGATATAAAAAAATGATCAAAATCACTGAAGATAATTTTTAAAGCTCTGATACCATATTAATCGAATGAAAGATTCATTGTAACAGAAATAATTTTTGGAACAGAAAAGGGATCCTTGTTTTGTATATTATTCAGAAAGATAAAAGAGAGTCTCAATTGTAGAAAGACTCTAATCTAAGCAGAAGATATTGGTTTTACATAACCAAAAAGATATAGAATGAAATCAATTAAAACTCCTAAACAGGAAAGAATACCAAGATTAGTTATTCTAACAGCTATCCAATTCAGATACTAGATCGGATTATTTTAAAACAAAAATTAGTTCCAAACTAAATATGAATATACATTAATTCAGAGGCATTCAGCTTTTGAGTTTGTTGGGTAAAATACGAATAATTATAAAATAATATTACAATTAAAAAAGTCTAAAATTATGTTTTTTCTAACATAATTCAATAAAAATATTTGAATTCACAAATAAATGTTTCATCTGGTAAGTCTTACAAAAATTATCTTTACTAAACCCTTCCTAATAGAACTTGGAAAATAGACAATGGAGCTTCTTATCACATCTGCTCTGACTTAGCATTATTTAGTAAGATTTTTTCTCTCTTTGGAGCAACGGTTTCATTACGTAATGGCACTAGAATACCTATCACACAAATTGACAATGTTTAAATCCCGCATATTTTAAAATTGTATAATGTGCTTCATGTTTCAACTTTCAAGTTTATTATGCTTTGTGTGTTATCTTTGTTGAATCATTCTAAGTGTTCTGCTCACTTTTACTCTAACTTTTGTGTCATTAAGGACCTCACTCAGGACTTGATGATTGATAAGGGCGCTTTTTTTACACAATCTCTATGTTCTCAAGCCTTTTTCGTGTCTTCCACTATTTTCTGAGGATCCTTGATAAAAGTTGGACAATTATGGCATCAAAGAAGATGGACATTCAATCAATCGGGTCATGTGTAGCTTCAAGAAGATAGACATTCTCAGACCAAAAATCCACATATGTGAAATAAAGATAAAATAAGACATTGAGCTACCTAAAGGAGACATCTAAATTCCTTCACCACTTTGTTTGTTGCCGGTGTTAGAGCATCACAGTTATGTAAGAGCACTTTACCTGTATGATCACGAAGAATCCACGGCAAACCAAAGACTCTATCCGGTTTAGACCAAGATACTCCCAAGTTACATTTAATAACTCCTACAGTCGGTTTTGTTCAGATAATTGCAGGAGCTGACAGTGTTTTTATCATTAAGACCTCCTCCATATCATTTACATTAGCTAAATGCTATTCATGAGCCTCTTCTATTGCCTAGGACAAAACAATGTTTGCATCTTGTGCATTTTCGGCATATAATTTTCCATTCGAGACTTCTACAACTGCACAAAATCCATGGGATAACATGGGTTGGGTTATCTACTACAGTAGAAGATAGACTTAACTTAAGCATGTGCTAAAAGTTATCTTCAAAATGTCCTGTAGAAACATATAGTAGAGAAGCGAACAGTGATAGATTTCACACTTGTTTTGCGAAACTACATTCGAACAAAACATGTTCTATGGTTTCCACATCATTGTTACAAATAGAACATACTTGATTTGCGTTCAGGACATGAGACTGAAGGTAGGTAGCTACAACCAAAGCTCTAAAAGCAACTCTCCACATGAAAAACTTTATTTTGGGCATAGTTGGTAACTTCCAAATCCTACTCTTAAACCAATTCAGTCGTCTTTGGTCTGAAGTTATAACTTTTGTTTCATAGCTTTCTCAATTAGCAAACCAGCATCCACTTCAGACAAAGTAATTGCCAGTATATGGTCATACTTATTCTTCATCAATCAAATCACAAGGGAAAATTCCTATGATTTTCCTAATCTCTGGGTCTGAAAACAATGATTTAAGATTTTTATGTCCCAAGAGTATTGTCCATTAAGAATATCCGCCACTTTCAGAGGAGGATAAATAGAATGCTGATTTTGGATTAGTTTCCTCGGAATAACATCAAATAGCCAATTATCGTACCAGACCAACATATCATTACCATTTCTAATAGATTTCAAAACACCTTATTGTATCAGCTCATGTCTGTACATGATGCTATTCCAAACATAAGAGGGTTTATTACCTTCTTTTGCCATAAAGTAGTCTTTATCAACGAAATATCGTGATTTGTAGAGCTGGCTAAGAAGAGAATTGGGTTTAGATAGGATCCGCCAAGCTTGCTCAACAAGTAAAAACTTGGTTAAAAATACCTACATCTCGAACCAAGGCCACAGTTGCTCTTTCATTTTCACATTTTTTTCCATGAGACCTAGTATATCTTTTTGTTATTTTCTTTGTTGTTCCACCAGAATTTTGTAATCGCACTAGTTAGCTTCTTACACTGGTATTTCGTAAGCTTGAAACAAGACATAACATACATAGAGAGTGCTTGGGCAACTGACTTAAAAAGAATCTCCCACCCAAAGATAAGCAGTTATCATACCATACAGCAAGTCTTGAGTTTAATCTATCCTTAATGAAGCTCAAAATCTCCTATTTAGAATCACTAAGGCATTCCAGGAGACCAAGGTATTTACCATAACAACTTTCTTGTGAGATGCGCATAAAATAGCTTAGAACACACTTCATTATCGTATCAATTTTGGCTCCAATGGCTGACTTGTTGAAATTAAATTCATGGCCTGAGGCATCTCCATAGAGTTTAAAGACAAGATTTCGCTTGCTTCACTTAGTGTAGCCTTACACACAAATATACTATCATCTGCGAAGAGTAGTTGTTGAATAGAGGGACTATGTCTTGCTATTCGCATCCAAGTAACCTTCTTCTCAGCCTCTAATCTACGTATAACATGTATTAAAGCCTCGATGCATAATAGAAAGATGAAAGAAGAAATCAGATCTCCTTAGCGTAGCCCTCTCTCCGGTTTTATAAGGCTGTGAGACTTGTCATTGAAAATGACAAATACCAAACCGAGGTGATGCATTCCATAACGCATCTTCTCCAAGTCTCATGAAACCTCATTTTCTTGAAAAGTTCATCTAAAAATCCCCATTCCACTCCATTGTATGCCTTCGACATATCCATCTTTATTACCATATAATTTTCACGACATCTTGGACTTTAAGGCATATATCAACTTGTGTGATATAAGAATGTTGTTTGAGATTAATTTCCTTGTCACAAAAGCCCCCTATGTCTCGGAGATAAGTGATGGGAGACACTTCTGAAGCCGTTGACTCAAGATTCTAGAAATAATCTTATAAGCCATAGAGCATAGGCTTATGGCACATAGATCTGACATCTTCGTGGAGTTGTGGATCTTTAGGATTAGAACAATATGTGCAAAATTCTAGTTCGAGGGCATGGAACACGTCTCAAATAATTTTTTAACATCTATCGTTACTTGGTTTCGCACAAAAAAGATTGGAAGAAGAGCCCAATCATACAGTTGCCCCAAGAGCTTTAGATCCTCTAATACCAAACGCAACAGATTTGATTTCTACATCACTAACACTCCTCGTTAAATTATGATTCATAGCATCAGTTACTCTCGACTCCATACCACAATAGCTCATCGAATAGTATTGGATTCAAAGAAGTAAACAGCCTCCTGAAGTAGTTAATCACTACCTCACCTTTGGAGCTTGGTTAGTTGATCTAAACCTTTGTCATTAGTCAACACTGATATATAATTCTGTAATCTTCTTCGCTTCACACAGCCACGAAAAAACTTCGTGTTCTTATCGCTTTCGTTGAGCCAGCTTACACAACTTTTTTGTTTCGAATAAACCTCTTATTCAAAATAGACTTGGCCCAACTGTTGTTTGTAATCCTTAATAATAACAAAATTTGGTTGAGCTTTTGTACTTTCCTCCTTAATATGCTTTTTAACCTCTGTATCTTGGCTTTGGAGTTACACTTAATATTCCTCTTCCACTTGGATAACGCTTTCTGAAAGTTACCAATCCTTGTGGTGAGGAGGCAGTTAGGATAACCACTATTTTTTTCCCAAGCTGAGGAGAGAACATCACCAATACCTTGTCGCTTCAACAACCTTTTGTCAAATATGAATCTGCCATCTTTACCGGACTCATCAAGAGCAAACCATAGATAGATTGGTCTATAATCCGAATCTATCTGGCTAAAAAACTCTCCATTATAACCTGGTAAAACTTGCAGCCAATCAATGTTAACTAGGGATCTATCGAACCGACATTGAACATAGTGGCTATTATGCACACCAACCCAAGAGAATTAGTTTCCACTACCACATAGTTTCTGAAAAGCACAATCCCTTATCATATTGCAAACCGGCACAAAAGTTGCATTATCTCTTAGTGGTCCTTCGATCTTTTAGGAATTGCCAATAATTTCATTAAGGTCATTGATAACTAACAAAGCTTTCTTTTCTCATATGACCAATATCCATTAGAGAATATCATACTTCTTGTCTTAACCTTCTTGTATGTTGTCAGAAAACAATAGGAATGTAGAAGTTTTCTGTATTGATCTCTTTGGTCCCAGACCTTTCTTTATACAAGAGTTTATTCTCTATACTATCTTCATACAAGGAAAGTAAATATGTGCAATATCTCAAGGTGGAGAGTGTAGATCAAGAACTCCCAGCTTGAACAAGAAATCTGAAAACTCTCGCTTGCCTAAGGCCTTTGTTAGAATGTCTGTGAGTTGTTCTTTGGAGGAGACATGATGTGTTCTTATAACGCGTTTTTGAATCTCATCTCTAATGAAGTGGCAGTCGGTCTCTACATGTTATGTTCGCTCATGGAAGACCGGATTTGCACTTAAGTGAATGGCCGAAAGACT
>OVBA01007037.1:0-15593 GCA_900406435.1 Lepidium aucheri
CCTAGAGATGCATCAATACCTTCCTTCTCTTTGTTTAGCATGATCCGAAAGGTGTGTGCTTGGTAAAACCCTCTCAAAAGTCAAGTGGAAAATTAAGATGCCCGCAAAGAACTTAAACCGAGTAAGTGGTAAAGGTGAAGCGGCTGGAAGGATGTGTAAACCCGCATCCTTTCACGTCCATGTATATCCGCTAACTTACTCCATATGCGGATTGTTGGAGCAAGTTGGGAAGATGCGTAAACCTGTAGCTTTTCATGTTTGTGTAAGCCAACTTCGGAAAAGCCAAAAGGGCACATAAAAAGAAAATAAAAGAAAAAGAACAAGAAAAGAAAGAATAAGTAAACAAGCAGAAAAATTTTAATGAGAGAGAACCATTAAAGTTGAAAAAAATGATCATGCTAAGCTTATCAATCCAAATTATTACTTACAAAACTCACCGTTTAATTAAATTACAGTTAACAAAGACTAATTAACGGATTTAAACGGAGTTTTAAAATTTTGTTTAACAATTTAACGGTGGGGTTAAATGCAAGTCAACTTTTTTTCATGGTTTTTTTTTTTGTCAATGGCAATATCAATATGGACCACAAAAGCTGGCCCATTAGTCAAATTCCTACATAAATCTCGTAGACGATGGGACTCGATCCCTGATTGTGCATGTGCGCCTGCCTTCAATCTTTATTTTACCCATTTTGGTATGTTGAGGGTTTAAATGATTTTTTCCCAATTAATTATACAAAATTAAGACATAAATATTTAATCAATTACAAAAACATATGAACTATGCCGAGTTATTCTCAGTCTAGTGGTTAAGATGATCCAGCTAATGACTCAGGGCACCGGGGTTCGATTCCTCCCCACTACACTAGTAGAATTAAAAGGAATTTTAGGCCGTGGGCTAGACTATGAATCGGGTCTTGTCGATCCAATTGTTGACAAAAAAAAACATATGAACTATTAATTACACACGGTAATCCACTTAAATATTTGGGAACAACGAATTTGTAAATATGTAGTAATATATGCAAAATTATACGGGATCATGATAGTTAACCCATTCAAAAAACGACTATTTCTTTAAACAATGCAACCATGCCTATTGCTTTAACACATACCATGTATAGAATACAAAGAATGCTCGATAAACTAATTGTATTTCTAGAACTTGTTTTAAATTTTGTTTTTTTGTTCTTTTTCTTTTGATTACTCATTCTTCAACTAAATCATGAGTACCAATCTTTTCAATTGTCGATTGTTGTTTATTGTATTACAGTTTTCTTATTGAATGTGGTGATATGTATAAACTGGGATTCAAAATAATTAAAATACAAAATTTACAAATTTGAAGATTGAAAATCAATATTTTAATAATTAAAACAAAACTCTATTTTGAAATTTACAAACGGAACCTGTTACATCCCTAGTAGAAAGGATAAAACAACAAGCAAAGAGTTGGGCATGCAAACGTCTATCATCAGCTGGGAAACTGGTGATGCACCAGCTGGTGCTCAAGTATGTACTCTTAGCTATCCCGACCTATGCAATGAGCTGTTTCAAGTTCCCAGTAAGCCTAATCAATAAAATCCAGTCAGCATTTACCAGATTTTGGTGGGACTCTAATGATGGAAAGAAAAAAAATATATTGGACAGCATGGAAATCAATGGCAAAAAGCAAAGCAAGTGGCGGACTAGGTATTAGAGATATAAGAGCCTTTAACGTGGCTTTACTGGCTAAACAGAACTGGCGAGTTCTAATCAATCCCAGCAGCCTACTAGCAAGATTATATCGAGGGAAATATATGAAGGAGTCACCTTTTTTAGAGTGCAAACCGAGCATGAACTCGTCTTGTGGATGGAAAGGCATAATGATGGGTAGGGATCTCATCCACCAGAAAATTGGAAAAGCAATAGGCGATGGGAAATCAACTAAGGTATGGACAGACCCGTAGTTATCTGTATCTGAACTTGTACACCCGCAAGGACCTGCAAACAAGAACCATAAAGACATGATGGTTAGTAATCTGTTCATTCAAGGAACAACATAGTGGAATAATGAATTATCAAAGACATCCACCCTGCTTTTGAACAAGATATCACAAGCATAAAACCAAGTTTGTTGGGAGGTGAAGATAAATATCTATGGCTGGGTACTAAGAATGGTGCATACTCCCAAATCAGGATATCATGCCATGATCAGCTCTATAGACCCCCCCCCTTTAACAATATAGGCAATGGATTTCAATTGGAACAAAGAAATCTAGAATAAAAAAGCATCCCCAAAAATCAAAATGGTCCTCTAGAAAATAATGAAAGAAGCACTGGTGACGGGAGCCAGTCTAGTGAAACGACAACTACCTATTTCAGGTAACTGTATACGATGTGGTGAAGAGGAAACTACCACTCGCTTATTCCTACAATGCAACTATGTTAAAGAAGTATGGTCCAGAGCGCCTTTGGCAGTAAACACAAGGTATCTAACTTCCATATCCTTGAAAGAAGTAATTCAAAAAGGAAACCGCATACCTACTCTCCCTCATGCCGGAGTATCTCCAGGCCCGCTTTTGCCTTGGATCCTTTGGAGGATCTGGACTGCGCGAAACGATCTGCTCTTCAATTATCGGAAATTTTCACCCAGAAGAAGTGATAACAAAAGCAATCGGAGAGGCTAGGGAATGGAATCAAGCCCATATCCAAGAAGATCTTGACTCGCCTAAGAAGAATATTTCATCACCCAAAATTAGATCTAACATCCCACAGGGTTTTTGTGATGGAGCTTGGAACGAAAATAAATTTGTAGGAACAGGTTGGATAATCAAAGGAATCAGAGGAGAAACCAACCTGAAAGAGAACAAACAGTACCATCTGGTGGCATCACTTCTAGTTGTAGAACGCTTAGCAATGAGAAATCTTTTGATGCAAGCGAAAGAAGAGGGACTATCAGAGACCGTTATCGGGTCTAATTCAACCGTACTCATAACTATTGTCAACCATCGAGACCCACAGAGTGAGATATATGGCATAGTTTATGACATTTTAGAACTAGCAAAGAGCTTCCACTTCATCTCTTTCGCTTATGTGGAGAGAGAAAATAATAAGGAATGTGATGAATTAGCCAAATAGGCTTTATTGTACTCAACCAACTTCTTTACGGAGTAATTAATGAAAGGTAAAAGCCATTTGACGACAAAAAAGAGAGATTAATACAAAATTGAATAAATCAATAATCAACATAAATCGATTATTCAATTGTCTTGATTCATCACCATAAATATACAAAAGAATTAGGTGAGGTCATCTGATTTTGGGAGTAAAACAATATCACCAATTTTGTCGGAAGAAATAATACTAACTTCAATAAATCTTTAGGTCACTTTTATGATTTAATGCTTTGTTCCAGTAATAAGACCAGTCTTAGCATCGAAATCTCTCATCAACATACCTTTATATGGAAATACATTTGGTATACTTCTTTTTGAATTTGTATAAACGGCAAGGGGATAAATATATTTAGATAATACAAAAAAATTCATTATTTTGTGTTAGTTATATGAATAGAGAAATATTTGAGATACATAATAGATCAAACAACAGTATAGAACAAGTAAAATTGTAAAATTTGTAGTATTTACATTTAAAATATCTATGGATAATAAAAATCTACTAAAACAACATATAAAATATGAAAATAAAATACAAAACTATTTTGAATGATTTATAGAATAAGAGATTACCTAGATAGCATGATTGAGGATTATTACAAGAGCAAAACTATAAAAGATGAATGACAACTGTTAATAAGTGAATTATAATACAAACAAAGATAATGTATGTATTTATAAAAAAATGAGGTAAACTTTTGAAAATGGCCATCAAAAAATTCTTCTATAATTTATTGTAAATTCCCCCATTTATATTAAAATAACAAAGAACAAAATTATATATGGCAATTAGATTACTTATTTTACTCCAAGAAAATCGCAAATTAAATGAGATGAGATTGAAAAAAAAATTGGAATATTTTTATTTTCTATTTTCCTTATTGATAACATATTATTAAATTTTTTTAGATGTTAACAACATTGAATTAAATGGGAATATCATTATGTTGACAATATTACATAGTTTTTTTCAGATATATTACTTAAATACCAAAAATAATATTCTTGAATTAAATGCGTCTCACAAAAACATAATCAATTGTGATTTTACTAATAAATGAATGAAAAACGGAAATAATCTCACAAAAATACCCTTAGTAATATTTTAAATTTTAATGGTATATTATATAATATCTCACATGGTAGTAAGGTTATTTATCTAAATTGCTATTCTTTTATTTTATAGAAGATGTAAATATTTAGTATGCAAGCTATTTTAGTTATCACTTATAAAATTGTAATTATTAGTTTTTTTATCGTCAAGTTTCATTAAGATTTGGCTAAGAGGAGAAATGGGCTTTAAAACAAACGAACCCCATTAACAAACAACAATATGAGGTGGCAAGCGCATTGAAGCCCCACATGCCTACCCGAGATGCACTTTGCAATCCAAACTAGTTCTGGTATAACGAAAAACGGGACGTGAAATTATGGAAAAGAGTTGGGAATGGTTAATTCAAAAAATTAGATTTACTTCCTAAACAATTCTCGTTCCCAAACAATTTCCAAAGTTTTACTAAATCAGAAAATTATGGTATATGTACGGAAAATAGTTTAAAATATACCAGTAATCAAAAAACTAAAAGTATTATTATAAATTATATAATCAATATAAAAAAATAACAATATATAAATAATATGTCGATATTCAATACATAAAAATACAAAACTACAGTGTTAGAATTTGTAATTAAATGACCAACATTACCAGTTTTTACTAAAAACACTAGTATATTCATATTGAATCATTTTTATTCATCATAAGGTTCTGAAAATTTAAGACAAATATTGTTACATGCTTGATTTTAATAATTTGAAACATATCTAATATTTGAATCTAATATATTCTAACATTTTTTTAACGTAAACAAATACCCAACGGGAATTCAAAAAATTCTCAAACTCATTCCTGACCCTTTCCCTTACCCGTTTGGATAATATTTTTTGAACCGAACGAGAGATTAGATTTTTCTATTCCCGAAAGGGATAAAAATTACATGACGGAAGTAGGATGGAAAGGGACGGGAGTCTCGGTATACCCATGACTAATGCAAACCCCGAAAAGTTGTCGATGATGCGTCGCAGGAAAGTGTTGGTTGCAAAGCTCTCTTCTTTGTCTCCAAGCATAACTGTGAATATGTGGATCACAACTTCCTTAAAGTATAACACCCTATTCTTGATCCTAAGAGACAATGTGTTTTTCCTTGGTCTTGCCAAAAATCATTCCTTTAAAAAAATCTATCAATATTTAAAACCTTGTATAAAAATCCTGGAAATAAGGAAAATAAAAGGGTGAGTATAAATATTCAGTGAGGAGATCATTTCTGCCCCACTAAGACACGAAGCTCTAACTTAATTCACACAACGTCTATCCTATGCACATAAAATCATACACATACAACTTGTGTTTTTCAACAAGTTGTACCAATATATCCTCCTTACTAAGCTTCCATTTCTAACTCTTCAAACATAATTTTTCTTTTAATCAATATTTAATCAATTATTTAATAAGTCATTTAATTACTCATTTAATCAATCATTTAATCAGTCATTTCATCAATTATTTCATCAATACTTTCATCAATCTTTTATTCAATCTTTTAATCAGTTATTTAATCAATCTTTATTTACAAATCACTCAAACTAATGTTAGAAGTATCACAGTCACACACAACTAACTCTAATCATCAATCTCATAAAATAAGGATAAACAATTATATATGTTAAGAAAAAGCTAAGTATCTTCCAAATCACATCCTCACCTTAGCTAAGGCTGAAAACAGACTAAAAATCGTTGGAAAAATAGATCTAACACAACTCCCAGTAGTTACCTTCATGTACAAGCCACAATAAAAAATTAGGGTTCATATCTCAGATTTAGATATGATATTTGCAGAACAAGCCACACATTTACTGATAAAACCTAACCTAGATCTTAAAGTTCGACGGTCTGATCCTCTATCCAAAACAAGCTTTGATCTAGCCTCCCTTACTTAGATCTATTCCGAATTCGTTCGTATATAAGCCAAACAAACATAGATTGATAACATAAACTCAGAATTTCTTAAGTCTGAAACAGAAATCAGTTTCAACCTCTTACCTTCAACTTATCGTAATTCTCTCAGTTTAACTCCAATTGACGAATGGTTTGCGGCTACGTATCCTTGAGAGAAAGATATTTCTAGACCTATACAGATCACGATTAGAAGATCACTGAACGAATAGTTATGAGATGTTTTCTTTCTGAAACAATTTCAACGGACATGTTTTCTTTCTGAAACAATTTCAACATTTTACCTTAGACTATTCGTAACTTCCTCAATAGAAAGCTGATCGACATGCCGTTTGCAGCTACAGATTCTTGAGAGAGAGATATTTCTAACCATACAAAAACCAGGATTAGAGGATCAGTGACCAGCGAGTTATTACCCCCGAAAGACAGTGATTTAGACTGGTTTTTATTACTAAATTGAGGCTTCGAAAGTGGCTCTATGAATTCCGATGACTGAAAGGATTTCTCTAGGATTCAAGTTTGTAGATTGGAGAAGGAAAAAAATACAAATCAGCGCAGCTTAAAATGGTTTTTATAGGAGAAGAGATTAGGTTTTGTGGCTAAGTAGAGAAGATTTCCACCTTCCTTTGTTTCTGCTCTCAACATTTATTTTCTCTAGCGCAAACTCTTTTTTATATTGATGGACTTTATGGGCCACGAAAATAACAACCAAAATTCATAGTTGGCTCTAATTATTCTCTCCCACTTAAACAAAATTCGTCCTCGAATTCATGGCTGAAAATTCGATTTCCTATTGAGCAAACTTAGCTCCAGCTTTAGCGAAGACTTCAATCAGTTCTTGTAGAACAGCTAGCTCACACATACTTGACACTGAAAAAAATAACTTGGCTAAGAAACTAACTTCAATCAATCAAATCAATGCACACAAGAAAAATATTTCAATACCAATCAATCATTAAAATCTTTTAAATTTCAAAACTTTTATTGGAAAAAATTAGAAAAACTTTTTTTCCACAAAATTAAGATTTCGAAAATTTCCTTTGAAACTATTTTCTTAAAAACCATTTGAAAATCTTGACCCTCTGGGTCAGAACCAGAATAATCTTAACCCAGGCTCTGATACCAATTGTAACACCCCACTCTCAATCCTGAGAGACAGCGTTTTATTCCTTGATCTTAACAAAAATCACTCATTTTAAAAAAACTTATCAAAGTTTAAAACCTTATATAAAAATCCTGGAAAAAGGAAAATAAAAAGTAAACTCACTGAAGAGATCATTTCTGCCTACTCAGACACGAAGCTCTAACCTAATTCACACAATATCTATCCCATGCATAGAAAATCATACACATACAATTTGTGTTTTTCAATAAGTTGTACCAATCAATTCTCCTTACTCTAATCTTCCATTTCTAACTTTCAAACATAATTTTTCCTTTATTCAACATTTAAACTAGCATTTAATCAGTCATTTTGATCAGCCATTTAATTAGTCATTTCATCAGTCATTTAATCAGTCATTTCAACAATCATATAATCAATCATCTAATCAAAATTTTAGTTAATATTTTAATTAGTCATTTCATCAATCATCATTTACAAATCACACAAACTAATGCTAGAAGTATAACAATCACGCATATATATTTATTTTTACTTAATCACCTCAACTAACCTAACGATCAATATCATAAAACAAGGATAAATAATTATATAAATTAAGATAAAGCTAAGTAACTCCCAAATCACATCGTAACCGTAGCTTAGGCTGAAAACAAACCAAAAAAACGCAGGAGAAATAGATCTAAACACAACTCCCATCAGATACCTTCATGTATAATCAATAATCACAAATTAGGGTTAATATCTTATCTTCAGAAATTAGGATCTAAATTGAAGCAGAAATCAGTTTCAACCTCTTATCTTCAACTGATAGTAACTCTCTCAATTTAACTTTGATTGACAAACGGTTTGCAGCTACGAATATCATGATTGAGACTAAGCTCTCTTAACTGTAAGTTGTATTATTCAGGATTGAGACTTCTACCATGTAGTATTTTGTATTTTGGATGGAGACCTTTGGTTGAATGTTTTTGGTTTTTAGACTTGTTTTTGGTTTTCAGACTTGTGTCATGTAGGTTTGGAACCTAATTTATGACATTGAATGAATGGGTGGATTTGCAAAACAATTTGATGAAATTGTATAACAAAAGATTGCATTAGGAAATATATATATATATATATATATATAATAGCTACCCAAAAAGCTATAATCAAATACAATAGCGATAAAAAATATTTCATTTTATATTTTATTATAGCATTTTCCTGTGCTATAAGACAACATAATACAACTTTATAAAACTGTTATTGTAGAATTAATTATAATAACACGTTACTATCGCGTTCATAATTTTTTTATATTTTCTATAGCAATAGAAATAACAGCATTTATTTGTTGCTATAATAAATTGTCTATTATAGCAAACGTTAATTATGCTATTGTATCTACTGAACCTACCATAGTTGCGGATATAATAGCATATCATAAAATTCTATTAAACATCTACAATAGCATATTTTCTGTGCTAAGAATGTACGTTTTTCTTGTAGTGGGATCCCTGAAAGAAAGATCTTTCTAGACCTATAAAGATAACGATCAGAAGATCAGTGACCATGTAGAACTTAAAAAATAAATCGATGAAATCAATGATTACAAAGCAATAACTCTTCTTTATTAGCTTAGGAAAATTTCTCTAAACCTAAACTCTCGTATTCACATACCTTATGTGAAATATCAAAATCACTTAATATAGATTAAACTGTTTCCTAATTCTAAAAAGAAACAATTATGTTTTGGATAACTTTCTAAAAATATCTCAACTATATTTTGGATAATTTCCTAAAATATCTAAACTAGTCTAGTTTATTAGCTTGCAACTCAAGCTAATAATTTTAGCTTACTCCAACAATCTCCCCCTTAAGCTTGAAATCGATTTTGTCAATATCTTGAACACCAATGAGTTCTCTTATTTCTTTGAACTTGATCCTTCCTAACGCGATTGTAATAATGACTTTCTTTTGCTTTGTTCTGGGAATGTGTTCAACTTCTATTAAACCATCTTGTGTGAATGTGTTTGCTTCTTTCATGAAAAACAGGATTCTTGGTAAGAGCAGTTGCGGATTTGTTGTCAATTAGGATCTTCACTTGTTCACAAGTCTTTCCCATGACTTCACTTAACAAATCTTGTAATCAAATTGCTTGTCTACCCGCCTCGGTTCCAGCCATGAACTCGGCCTCACAAGAAAACAAGGTAACGATTTCTTGCTTTTAAGGACACCATGTAATTAGACTTTCTTCTAAGTAGAAAATGTTACTGGTTGTACTCTTTAAGTATCTCAAGCATTGCAACAATGCAACTTCATGTGACTCTCTCAGATTTTTCATATAGCAACTTAGTACTCCTTCTTCTCGTTCATTGGTACCACTTTCATTCCAATTCCATCCTTTTTGTCTCGTTAAAGATAACATCACGAGTCACGGTGATTCTTCGAGTTGGTGGATCAAGCAAACGATATGCTTTAGACCCCGGCTAAGTTCCAAGATGAACAAGCTTTCGTGAACAATCATCCAACTTTGCTTCTCCCCACAAGTAGTTTCGAACGTGCATATGCTTCATGATGCTCCTAGACATCTCCATAAGTGTTTGATTTCTTCTCCACCACTCTGTTTTGTTGTGCAGTGTATGATGTCGTTAGATGGCTCCATGAATAAGCTCTAGACTCTTCTTTGCTCGATATGAAGTAGCTTGTGGAAAAAATTTTCTTATCTGTTTCCCAAATAAGCAAGATCCACATATTTCCTTGTCACTGCCATCCTTGGAAGACTTAGTTTAGTTAGCTGAAATTGTGTGATATTCTTTATATCCGTACCTTATATAAGCGATTCTTGCTCCTTTTTGCATTAACAATCAGTCTTCCTTCTTGATCATGCATTATTAGGTTATCTCCTCTCAACCTAATATCACAACCTTCCTCTGTCGTTTGTCCAAGACTTATTATGTTGCTCTTCAAATCAGGAATAAATTACACGTCTTTCATCTCTTTTTGGTTGCTGTTTCCATCAATAAAGGATATCGATCCTTTCCCTTTGATTTCTATATGAGACTCATCACCAATACTCAATTTTCCAGTGACGGACTCGTCTAGTCTCAAAAAATACCTCCTTTCTCCGGTTATGTGATTGCTAGGTCCATTATCAAGATACCAAGTGTTTCCCTCTTTATCTTTTATCTCTGATTTACTTGGTACACAAATTTCTTCATTAGAGACACGATCTCATGTAGAAACAAGTCATTTCCCTCTTGTGTTTCTTGTTCTTTTTCATCCTCTTGTGTTTCTTGTAGCTTGAGAAATCAATCCAGACATTTACAAGAAAATTATATGTAATTATCACATCGGTAACAAATTACTTTGGAAAAGTCGAAGTCTCCATTACCTCGACCTTGTCCCCTTCCACGACCACGTCCTCTTCTTCCTATTCCTCTCAATCCTTCACTAGAATCCCTTGCTTGATTTTGAGATTCCAAAAACATCAACTATTTTTGATCTTCTGGATCTTCTTCTTCTTCTTCTTCTTGAATGCATTCTTCATAGGCTTTTAGACGACCTACAACATCCTCAAATCTTGCTGTTTTGTGATCCAATATTTGCTCAAGAGATGCAACCATAAGGATGTATTTCTTTATAGGAAGACAGTTGAGGAACTTCTTCACCAACTTTGTTTCTTGATTTTTGCTCTGAGAGAAGAAAATTTAGATGAAATTGCTGATACTTGGTCACAAAGTCATTTATTGATTCAGTTTCTTTTATATTAAGACGGTCAAATTCGGATATCAAGATTTGTAATCTTGCTTCCTTAACACGCTCGACTTTTGATGGCCTCCCACACCTTCTTTGTCGTGTCTAATTCACCAACTTGTAGAATAAGATCCTCTTGTATCGATTGGAACAAGACCGCCATCACCATGTTATTCTTCCTTTTATCATCAATTTATGTCTCAGTTAACTCCTATACCTTGTGTACGTTGAGACACACTTTCATCCTCATGGCTCAGACAGTATAGTTAGTTGCGGTTAACATCGGACATACTGTAGAGGTAGAGCCTCCTCCGCCTTTGTTCTTCACCGCCGGTACTATAGCATCTTTATCTCCCATGACTCTGATTTTCTTATGACTAAATCTCGTGTTTAATCCTCCTTAATGACTAGGACACACTCTTAATAGATCAACCTAAGCTCTGATACCAATTGTAGAACTTAAGAAATAAATCGATTAAATCAAAGATTATAAGGAAATAACTCTTCTTAATAACTAGTCTAGTTTATTAGCTTGCAACTCAAACTAATAACTTCAAGCTTACTGCAACAAACCGAATAGTTATAAGCCCCAAAATTAAGCTAAACGGACACGTTTTCTTTCTGAAATAGTTTCAACATTTGACCTTAGACTAATTGTAACTTCCTCAATATAACTCCGATCGACAAGCTGTTTGTAGCTACAGATTATTTACAGAGAGATCTTTCTAACCCTACAAAAATCACGATCAGAGAATCTATGACCCGAGAGTTATTGCCCCAAAAAGGCAATGATTCGGACTGGTTTCGATATAGATTGAGGCTTTGATAAGTGGCTCTATGAATTCCAGCAACTGAAAGGGTTTCTCTGGGATTCAAGTTTGTAGGCTGGAAAAGGAAGAAAAGGAAAATCGGTGTAGCTTAAAACGCTTCCACCTTCCTTTTTTTTCCTCTCAACATTTATTTTCTCTAGCCCTTTTCATATAAATGGGTTTTATGGGCCAAGAAAATGACAACCAAAATTAATAGTTAGGTCATACATAAAGGGTTGCCAACATAGAAACGGGGAAACTAGACAACATCTCATGGATCCTAATCGGTGATCTCCACCTTCGGATAACTCCAATGCCAATCGAGACCAAATATATTGGTCCTAATCTTAATCACCATCCGCTCCTTCTCATGGATTCGGTGAAAAGGACAGAGATTTATATCTCAAAGATGTGAACTCTCTCCGATAAAGCAGAAGAACAACATATTCAATCTCCGGTGAAAGAAGAACCCTATGGAAGTAGGATCTGGTACTCACCACCTGCAAAAGAAAAGGCCAAAGAGCCCAAAAAAAAGAAGAAAAATGGGCACAATTTGGAAAAAGAACCAGAGAGATACTCTGGAAAGTGATCCGTCAAAGCCAGAGTTGAAATAACCAATCGGTTTCGCTAGAGGATTAATGTCAGAGAAGAGAAACCGTGGCAAAAACTCGCAGAAGGATTAAGAGAATTTTGGTTAGTCGAAATCAAAATTACCAATGTCAGGAGTCTACATTGAAGCCATTATGTGCCAAGGAAGGAATCATAATCGATGGAACAACATGAATCACTCCCTAACAGAATGATATTGCAGACAGGAAGAATAGAACATTAAAGAACATGATGAACTCAATGTTGCTAAGTTCTAATCTTCTGAATTCTATGTGGAGTGAAGCAATATTTACTGCATGTTACATTTTCAATAAAGTGCCTCACAAAGTTAATGCAGTATTTGTAGGATATGCAACTAGCAGTACAGCACAATGTATAATATTTGATGAATCAACAAAGGCACTTGGTCATGTTACTGAATCTAGAGATATTGAATTATTTGAAGAAGTGTATTCTTTCAAAATATCAAATGACCTCGATGAACCAAGTAACCTATTTCTAACAGACCTTTAGAAATCATTGAATTTAAACCAAGCATACAACTATATATTTTGGATCAGATTTCATAACATTGCAGAGGACAATAAAATTAGTGAGGAATTTTTATGTACATTTATCCTTGCAGATAATCCTGACTCATTTACAGAATCAGTGAAACCTATTGATGCTCTATTCAAGCTAGTAGATAATGAGTAAGACTAAATCATGTCTAACCACACATTGGAACTCGTGGAGCTATCCAAAGGCTGTAAAGCCATCACATATAAGTGGATTCTAAAAAAGAAACTCAAGGCATATGGTTCAATATATAAGTATAAAGCTAGACTAATTGCAAAAGTTCTTTCTTGAAAGTTTGGAGTGGATTTTTTTCGATACTTATGCTACTTTTACTAAGATTGCTTCAAAAAGACTATTGCTAGCAGTAGCATCATCACATGACTTAATTATTCACCAAATGTATGTGAAGACAACATTTTTGAATGGAGATTTAGTGGAGGAGATTTACATGACTCAACATAATGGATTCATCGTCAAAAGACAAGAAGACAAAGTCAGGAAACTAAGAAAAGGTTTCTCTTTATCTCAATCTTATTACATTGAGAACATTTTGAAAATATTTGGTTATTGGGACAAAGCATCAGTTAAGTCTCCATATGATCCTTATGTACACTTGTAAAGTAACGAAAGAACAAGTGTGAATCAGAGTAATTATGCTAAAATACTTGAAATTGTGATATATTTAATGACCTATACAAGACCTTGCATTGCATATGCAATTTGTACACTGGAAAAATGGCTGAGATACTACTCAAAGGAGAGAAATGTTCTATTTTACTCTCGTCATGTTGCTATTTTTCTTTAATATTATTTAAATATTATTATTAAGGAAAATACTTTTTACCCAGATAAAAGTTCATGTAAATATAGATCTAATCAGTCAAACTCCAGGCATTTCATGATCCAATCGGATATATTCTAGGTTAATATGAAATTCGACAAAACCAAAAGTGAAAAAATTATCTGGGAAAATTGAAAGGGAAACTGATTATCCCACAAAACCGATTTTGATTCACTTTGACAAGACTAAAAACTGTAAAAATTTCAAAATTATAACTACAGTCGTTACTATCATCTCAATTTCCCGTCAAGTTCTAATCAAGTAAAACACGACGAACAATCCAAGCTAAATATTGATTAAGATTTCCTTCGCTCGCTTTTGTATGTAGCAACCGCAAATTTGTTCGAATGATCTTCTGGGCTTAATTATGTTTATAACAGAGAATCAAATTTTGAATACAATAAATTAGGAACGAAGAAGAATCAGAAGAAGAAAAATCAAAAGTGTGAGCTCTTATCTATAATTTTTTCCGATTATGAAGAATTTGAGATATATAAATGAAATGAAAAATGCATAAACACATGATGTACGAGATCAGATGTCAATGTGAGATCCTACATCTCGCGGGAGTTCATTATCGCCAGTGGACTTGCTCGAGAACTTGAGCTACAATGAATCGGAGATTTCTCTATTTGACTTGATCTTGGCTATACACTCCAAGAAGTAAAATTAGAAGAATTAAAAGTTCTTTGATCCTTAATTGGAAATTCCACCAGAATATATAAGAAATTCAACCAAAAAACCCACAAGAAAATCGCAATTTATGTGTTATTTGATCTTGTTTTAATTTGGTTCCTTTTTTTGTAAGACTTGTTCTTGTTTTAGTTTGTTCTGTATTAATAGGAACCAGTTTTAAGACAAGAAGCTTTAAGCTATGACTTTAATTGGGGTTATCATCAAACATGCATCAATTACCAATCATGCATCAGTATATCCAGACACGCATCAATACATCGATAGCCAAATATGCATCAATAACCAAATATGCATCAAGAACAAAATAGGCATCAATAACTAAATAAGTATAAATAGTTGAACGAGATAAGTTTTTCGTTTGGAAATAAACTCACCAAACCTTGTGAGTTTAGGATTTTGTTTCTTGTTAAGGACCAGACTCTAACATCCGCTTCCTCCAAATATAATGCAAGTTTAGCGTTCTGTTTCTTAATATCCTCAAAAAAATTCTAAACTCACAAACTTTGTAGGCATTTATAGCCTTTTAACCAACATTAGGGATGTATTAAACTTTTTGAATCTTGTGATGAAATTAAGGAAGAGATGTAGGTTAAAGTATCCCAATTAGCTAACAAAAACACCTTTTTGACATATTTTCCAATAGATTTGGGTCTATCTAATATAAATACCAACTCTTTATTGTTGGCGTATACCAAACGCAATTTATTAAAAACAAAACACTCCTATAAAGCATCATTCTCATAGTCTACAATTCCAAAAGTTAAAGGAAAAACCATACAATTTTTATCTTGTCCGACAGCTACCACTACAAGAAGACACTATGTTTACAACACCAATTTTCGTCCCTAATTCGTTGTAAACAACATACTTTCCTCGTAAACAGATCGTCGTAATAAGAATTTCCTTGTAAAACCGTTGGTAATTTTTCAAGCGCGTGATTTCGTTGTAATTACGTCGTAAAAGGTTCGTTGTAAAATCATTGTAAATCTTACAAGCCTCGTTGTAAAGGCGTTGTAAAGCAAACGATGTAAATTCGTTGTAACATTTA
>OVBA01007038.1:0-15104 GCA_900406435.1 Lepidium aucheri
AAGAGTCCTAGAGCTTGAAAGATTACTTTCGCCTTTGTTTGTAATCCAATTCTATTCTAATAAAGTATTCGATTCAAAGTTCCATGATTTGATAACGAGTGTTGAGTTCTAGCATCAACATTTTGGCACCCACTGTTGGGCACGAATCATTCTGACCGAAAAGTAAATCGACAGGCAGCGAGAATGGATCCAACTAACAATCACGGCGACATACCAACGGCATCGAACACAGGTCGAAGAGGGCAACCGACGAGTACCGCAACTACGCGGGGACAAACCCTAATAGACCTACGACAAATGATGGCAGACCTGGTGGAACAAAGTAATCGACGCACGGATCAGATCCTTGAAAGGCTCAACGCCCAGTGAAATAACAATAAGTATGTCATAATGCATTAACTAACTTTACCTTCACTAATAAATAAGCCTACCTTCAAACCATTGCAACTCTTAAAAACAAACAAAATATAAGTCCATTATCATTGGCACATTAATTCTACCATCAATTGATAGGACCCTCGGAGATAGGAGGTTGGATGGTGAATTCTTGAACCCCATCTTGGTGAATCCGGGTGAAGAATGTGGTAGTGATGGATGCGTGCTAACGAGTGTCACAACGGATGGTGATGAACCCGTTGATAAACTCAATCCGTTTAAGACTTGGAATCCTCACAAGCCTCAAACTCGTCTTTCAAACTGGATCCTCAAGTGTGAGCGGTGGCTAGGTTTTCTCTCTAGAGAAAAAGGTTCATCTTTATTGACATTGGAAAAGTGAGTACAAATACCGTAGGTGGAACCTTATAAATGATTCGTCGGCTGGTGGCCTTCAATGGCAAATACAAAGACTCTAAACAAAGTAGAAACAACCAGAAAAAGAAATGATTAGCGCAGCAATCAAACGGAACATTTTGAAATAAATAAAGACGCAAACCGGTCAATTTAGAAGAGTATGTTAACCACAATGTTCGGTAACTATACTTTCTAATTTGGACCAATGAACCTGAACTTAAAAGTCTAATTTATAGATGGTGAGGTGCTGGTGGTACCTGCAAACACGTTAATGGAAAAACACATTCGTACCTGGCCTTGATCGGTGCGTTTGGAGGAGCTTCCCGCGGTATGGTCCGTGGTATTGACTTCTGGTCTTGGGTGAACCTCCTTCATGTATGTTTGCATGCTGATCTTTGCTAGCTTCACACCGGCTATGGGCTCCACTAAGCTTAGTAGTTCCCAATGGCTTCAACAAACTTGTCTCGTACGGCTTTGATCTTGCCTCGTGTGTTGGTTTCTTCACGTATGACCGGTACTAGTTGGATTGCTTCCGCTAGAAGGATGTTGTGGTAGATGGCCTCATCAATCAATGATTACTAAGACGCCAAAAAATAGGTAGTCATGTTGGTTTGTCCTTGATTTAGCTAGGTATCAGATAGTAAGTTTGAATCTCACTCTACTCCAGTTAGAGAATTAAGATATAAATCAAACTTTGCCGAGCCAATAATTACTTATTAACAAAAAAATAATTACTAAGCCTACTGTCAAACGACAAATAAGTGACAAATAAATCTACCATGTAGAAATATAATATACCATCAAATATAAAAATTTATACTATCACACGTCAAATTTTACGATTATTCAAAGATGAATAAGTCTACTAACATACAAAAGAAAATATACTATTAAAAATAAATAATGTCTACGACTAAAGCCTAATAAGTATATCACAACGGCATAATTTGACTAATATTCAACTCAAAATAATTCTATTGCCAAATATATAAAAAACCAGCATCAAAAGACAAATTAATATATTGTACACAAAATAAATCCATTGTCATAGATAAATCACATAAAATAAGTCTACTATTAATATTTTACTATTATTAAATAAAAGAGAATCTACCACCTAAAATCTAATAAATTTACCATGGCACGCATATTAAGTTTACTATCATAGATAATCACTTAAAAATAAATCTACCTTCTTACGAAAAATAAATCAGCTATTACCAAACATATAAATCTACTGTCGCATGATAAATTAAACAATTTTTCAAAATATAATAAGTCCAGCGTAAAAAAAAAACATATCTACAAAGAAAGTCTACCATAATTTGCTAAACAAGCCTACCGGTCAAGCCATTATTTCATCTACAACTACACATAAATAAATTTACCACCATATATAATAGATTAACCACAATTCTCTGTTATACAATGTGGTGAGATTTCCAGAGTTCTAGAGAGATGATTCTAGAAAGATATCAAAAGACTTTTTTATTCGGGTTTTGAATGTAAGATATATAACTATTATAGTGGGGTCTGCTAGAAATTAAATTTGACAAGTCATTGAATATATTATAAGAACTTGACAACAATCAAGCTAGAGTCATCAAACTTGATAACTAAGCTTATTGTTTACTACACTCCCCCATAGACACTATTGTCATTACTGTTTCTTACGTTTATGTCTTTATCGTCTTTTGCTTAGTGGTAATGGTGTCCATAAGAGAAGTGTCGTGAACATTAAATTTAGTCATTAAGTTTGATGACACTAGCTTGATTGCTGTCAAGTTATTATAATGCATTCAATGACTCGATAAAAAGAATGCATTATCGTTTTTTTTTTCAACTTTACTCTTTTTTTTAATAATAATTAAATTCACAAGATCTGATCTATAACCAAATTGCGTTCACTAGAACTAGGTGAGATTCGAATTCACCACCTGGTATCAAACTATATTAGGGCAAGTTAACTGAATCACCTGCTTTTTGGCAACAAAAATACATTATCATCATGTATATATGTGAGATATTTTCGTAAATATGTTTTTCTCAACAAATAAAATAAGTTAATTTTTGTATTAAATAAGTCTATTTAAGTAATATTCAAAACATAGAGATTATTCTAGTAATTAAATTAAATGTTGATATCATTTTAGATATTAGTAATATTTTTTCTTGGTCAAAGTTATTCACCCTTTTAAATTTATCAATTTTAACAGTACTAATAAATGTCGCTCAAAAGAAAATAGTACTAATAAATTATTTATTAGAATATATTAATTTTTATCAAAATAATTAATTAAGAAGAATATGTATTTCATAATATAACAATATATAATATTGTTTTTAGTATGATGTTTAGTGGTGTGAATGGAGATAAAAAAATTTGAGAGTTAATTATACAACAAAAATAGTGTAATTTCAACACTAAAACAATGTTGTGGTTGAGGATGCCTTATGTCATCAATTTCTTTAAAAGGATTTATACAACGGAAATCAAAAAATTTGAGACAATTATAATTTAATAAGTAACATCTATCCAACTAAATAAATTAAACTAGGATTATACCCGCATTATAACTTGGGATTGATTATTTTTTTCAATTTGTATTTATTTAGGTTTTTAGATCCGTGTTGAAATTTTGGAATATTTTGTGAGATGTTGTTTTAGAGACCCGAAACCTAAACCATAATCGATACAAATTAGAGGGACTAAACCCGAAAGAATACCCAAATGATTCCTAAATCTGTGTATCTGAAAAACCGAACCAAATCCTAACTAGAATCAAATCAAGAATCAAATTTTAGCTTTTTAGAGTTTTTCTATTAATTTTTTTTAAAAATTGAATTTTATATAAAATGCACAAATTTGAACTTCATCTATACCGAACCAGACCTTATCTAAAAAATAAAAATACTCGAATAATTCTTAAATCAAAAGAACCAAGATACCAAATTATAGACCCGAATACGACAAATACAAGAAATTGGTCCTAAATATATGTACCAAAAAAATTGAATTCAAACCACAATCAAAATCGATTAAATAACCGAATTTGTACCCGATATATTTTTATTTAATTTTTAATTTTCTTTAGAGCTTTTTCCTAGTTAATCTTTATTAATATAGAATATATATATATATATATATATATTATAATCAAATATCTTATGTCTATTTTTAATGATAGTTATAAACTATAGATTAATTTTATCATATAGTCTATAACATGTCTAAAATGAAAGTGTTTCCCATTTTAATATATATATATACAACCATTTAACCATTGCATAAATTTTGAATAAGCGAAAAATAAAACATTTTACAATTTTTATTAATAATTAATTTTTTTGGATTATAAATTAAAAACGCTTTAGTTCAGAACAAGTCTTAACACTCGCTCATAGAAAGACTCAAAAACTCTCAAGTCTCAGTGTTGCACTCTCGTCAGAGTAAGCTTTTTTTAATCTACACAGTGCGAAATGGCTCAGTGTTCTTTGATTCTTTGTTTCTATCTACTCTTATATATGTGCGGATGGTTCAAGCAAGACCGGCTTCACATTTGGCAAGCAAAAGGACTCGAACCGTGGCTCAGTCAGATCAACTGTTTCCTCTTCTTGTCCATTTCTGCTCCCACCTCTTGACCATCTTGCTTTGTTTTCTTTCTTCTCCTCATTTTTCTGAGAGAAAAAATCACTGGTAGTAAGGTTTGAATGTTTCAAAGGATGATTTGTTCGTTTGTAAAATTGGTTTTCCTGTAAAACATACCTGGAAAAGGTGAGTTATGGGGAAACTTCTACGTCTGGATGATGTGTCTGGTATAAGGGTTGATAGAATCTGAACAACTTCTCTCATGGTTGGTCTACTTTCTGGATCCATAAGCAAACACTCTTTAGCAAGATATGCCATTATCTGCATCTCTTCTTCAGCAAACTTGCCGTTTAGCCGTGGATCAGGCAGTTCTTCAATCACCCGTTTACTATCTTGTAATCGCGGCATAGCCTAACACAACCAACCACTACGTAAATTTTCAGATTAGTTACAACTCCAAGAACGTAAAGAGATTCATAAACTAGTGCTAGTTACCCAAATAACTAGGCTTTCTTCTCCTTTATTGTTGCTCGGTTTTTGTATCGGTTTACTTCCAGTTATGAGCTCGAGTAGAACAACACCAAAGCTAAAAACATCTGACATCAGTGAAGCACATCCTGCAATTGCGTATTCAGGTGCAAAGTAGCCAAATGTTCCTTGCAGTCCGGTGGTTGGAGAGCTTGAACCGCTTTGCAAACCATCGCTACTCAAACACTTGGCCATCCCAAGATCTGTTATCTATAACAATTAATGCACATTTTAAGTTCAAAGCTTAGGCTCATTGAAGCTAATATTCAGGGAGTTTTTTTAAGTTACTTTTGCATGCCAATTTTCATCAAGGAGGATATTTGTGGACTTTACATCCCGGTGTAAGATTCTTGGAGCAGCAGCTTCGTGAAGATACTCGAGCCCTCTTGCAGCTCCAAGAGCAACAGAGATACGAATGTTCCATGTCATTTTCTCCCCTAACTCTCCATCTAAGCAATCTCTAAGACTTCCATAAGACATGCACTCAAAAACCAGAAGTCTCTGTGCATGTTTGCCATGAAACTCGGAGCAATATCCAATTAACGGAACCACATGGTAATGATGGAGCCTCGATAATAACTCAACCTGTGAAGACATTAATAAAATAAACACAGTTTCATAATTTTGATCGAATATGAATCCTCAAATGAAAAAGAAACAGAAGAGAGGTTCATACTTCTGTTGAGAATAGAATGTCAGAGTCGTTTCCATTAGGGGAATTTAGACGTTTGATCGCAGCGGTTTTACCATCTTTGAGCTGTCCACGGTAAACACAGCAACTACCTCCGTGTCCTATGACATTATTGCTGGAGAATTTATTAGTTGCTTGCTCTAATTCTGCGTATGAGAACTGAAAAATCGCTCCATGGATTGTATCAGGTTTGCTCACGCAAAACAAAGATGCATTCTGAAAGAAGCAACCTGAAAAAAAAAGAAACCTTTTTCAGCTTCTGTTTAATCTATCAAAGCAAGCAAAAATTGAAGGAAATAAGAGGTGAAAGCTGGTTGACCTGTCACTGAGGAGCTTATATTAACTTTCGATTGTGAAACATAGCATTTACGGGATATTAAGTTGGCAGAGCTATGCCAACTGGATTCTCTGTCTGAAGAGACTGAAGGGGTTTGTCCAGAGAACTTGTTCCTTCGACAAACGTAGCAAATCATAAAGGCAAGAAATGCTAGTGAAGTGATTACACCGCAGAAGAGAATTATAACCATAATGGCTTTCCTCGATAAATATTGCTTCTTAGAAGATTTGGCCTCTCCTATACGTCCAAGGTGCACTTAAGTAGACAAACATATTCATATAATCAACTGAGTTTTCTGTAGAACGAGTGATAAGAGTAACATACCAGCAGAGCAGTTGCAGGAAGTGAAGCATGAAGAATTCAAACCACCACTGGCTATTACCGGAAATCCATTTGCAGGACACAAACATACCCATTGGTCTTTATTTGCTATGTAAGAGAAACAGTCATAAGTTAGTTTTCTCTAGAATCTCAAAAAATCCCTATTTGGTAAAGAGGAAAGTAAAAATCAACCTGGTCTGCAATTACATGATGTGGAACAGTTAGATTCGAGTATATCACTTTTATTGCCTGAAGAGAAGCACGTACACGTCCAGTTGTTTGTGCCTAACACAAAAACTTCATCCATTTAATTGAAAGTGACACCATTTCTTTGTTAATGTTGCCGAGTTGTCCTTGAATTTAGAAGCATAAATGATATGGAAAGAGTATAAAATAAAGTACTAACCTCCAAAACATTGCTCGATTGATATGAGACCCAAGAAAATCGCAAGTGCATTTTTTACTCTTATCTTCATTTATGTTTGCTGCAGAAACTACACCACAGGAAATAATAAATTGAGTTTTAGAGCTCTTTTAAAAGTATCTCTACTAAGTGTAGACAACACCAAGAGGGAGTGATGATTCATAAACACAGGCTATAAGAGGAAGACCTTCATATTGGATTCATTCTTCTACTCAAACTAGGCTCAACTCCCTGAGTGCGCAACAGTATACATCCTGAAACAAATTACACTTATATTAGAGAATGTAGAAGAATAACCAGATTGCAAAGGAGAGCTCAATTTAGCAAATTACGGTATATCTACAGTGTAATACGAACGAATGGGTTGGTGAACAGACATCCAAAAGATTCTAACTCTGTTGCACCCACTGGGAACCAAAACATTCTATGACTAGGTCAGAAAACAATCAAAGAGACTCCAATTCTTAAGGGCCCAGAGCTAAAAGAGGATACAAGTAACCTTCAATCAATAAAAGTAGTAAACTCATACCGACAGAAATACGGGTCACATCAGTTATTTAAGATTCATCGCCACTCATCTAGTTCTACAAAAGTCTAGTTCCCTCTATAGTAAGTTGGCTTTGTTTTTAGATAAAGACACACAACTTAACACAACAACCAAGCTCTTCAGACTGCATTCTTAGAAACAAATATTAGAAGAACCAACACTTATCTCCGAGGTGTCGAAAACAAGAAAATGATCCAATAATTCAAAAGAGCAAAACAAAACAAAACAAGAGAGCCAATATGAATTACATTACCCTGCAAAGTGGTGAGCTTGAAACAAGAACAAGATTCGTAACTGATTCACAGTGTCGAGAAAAGGGAGTTGCAGACAAAGGATACAAAAAGAAGACAGAATTGGAGCATCTTGAGGATACGGATTACTAAACTATTTCATACTATATGATATAATAAAGAAATGATTGAGTATGATGAATATTTAGCATTAGTCAGAAATGGGAAATACAATAATAAATGGAATATGAAAACAGACCAACCACCTTTAGAAAGAAACGGAATTGCAAATCTGAGTGTGACTCTTCAACCATTATAGTATCAAAGACAAATCAAACCCTTAATTATGTATCAAAAAAGCTTCCTTTTAGTTTTAACTTTAGACTGTTTACTAATGGCAAATTTTCATATTATATTCAAAACCAATCTAAACTTTCCCAAAAGTTGATAAATAATAGATTTTGTGGATCAAACAAGTAAGAATCATGTGCTAATGTAATTAAGCTCAAATGACACTTTTTTTTTTGATCCGAAAACAAGGGCTTGGACAAACCAAATTAGAGATATAGCCAAAAAAAGATGACGAAAGGGCTTTGCTTTTAAGAAAAAGCAAAACGAAGATCGAAGCAAACTGTTGAAGTTTGTCGGGACCCACAATTTCCGGTGTCGGTTGTCGGGAACCGGTTCTCATACCCGTTTCTGATGTGGGACCGACAATTTCCATGTCGGGAACCGGTTCTTAAAACGGTTTGACTCAAATGCAACTTCTTTAGAGGGAAGAAGAAACATGTCGAACAAGTTCAACGATTCTCTATAGAAAAGAAAGTGGAGTTCTTTTGGGGGTAAAAAATAAAAACCCACCTTGTATCGAAGAAGCAACAATGTCAGATTTCAAGGACTTAAGCTCCTTCGTCTACAGATTTTATATAAAGAAAAAACGAAAATTTTAAAAGCCAGTACCACATGTAAGCTAAAACGCAAACGCTGAATGGAGCAAAATCGCCTTTTCAGTTGAGCTTCCAGCATGTTAGAGCTTTTCTTCGAAGAGAGTGATGAAGATACAATGATACCTTTCCCATCGGCCACACAAATCAGAATGGAGAACTGGGAAAGCGAAATGCAGAAGAAACAAAAAAAAAATACAGAGTATACACCCCCGAAAGCGTTTGCGTTTGCGTTTTGCGGTCGAGTTAAGTCAGATCACTGAACTGATATTGATGGGTTTTAAAAGAGACTTCATTTATTCGAGATCGGTAGATGTCACGTGCCACGTGGCTTTAAATTTATGTCATGTTGTATTGGAATTCGTTTCAGAGGTTAGTCATGTATAGCAGAGGCTCTAGAGTCCATGAATGCTAAGTATTTTGAAAATTCGAAAACAAAACACAAAACAAATAAAGTATTTTGAAAAATCTTTTCTCTACCTGAGTAAAATAATAGAATTATTCCAGAAATAAATATAATTCTGTATGAAATTTTAGTTAGCATATTGTATTTTATTTCTCCGAAATAGTGATACTGCTCAGATAAAAATTTGAAAGCTTTTTTGTCCTCGAAGCCGAAGTTTCACTGGGCCTCTCTACTTCTTCAAGCTGGCTCTTTTACACTCAATAGAAGAAACCAATGCTGAATAGATTGATGTAGGTCTGGACATAATAACCGGAACCAAAAAAGCGAATCAAACCGACTCAAAAATTTTAGTTTCAATTTTTAGGTAACTTTGGTTTTTGGTTTGGTTCGATTCACGACTCTTCGAGGTTTATCTTCAATTAATAATTTAGGAATTTCTATTCAAGGGAATTCCGTAAATATTCCATTCCAAAAATCAAAAATTTGTTTTCTTTGGAGATTGGATCCCCATTCTGGTTTCATACAAAACAAATTCCAAATAAAAAAGATAATAAAATTACCAAATAGGAATCAAAGCTAGTTAGTACTAAAATACTTTGGTTTATTTTTTGTTATAACTAATTATATTTTTTGGGTATTTAGTTACTTTTGGTTACTTTTTTGAAAAAGTAACCATTCGGAAACGAACTAATATTATTTTGAAACCCATTGATACTAGTTCAAGAGTTTAACAAGCTTTTGGAATGTAAACAATCTAAGATCATAGATTAGGTGATCAAGCTAATCTAAGCATTACACACAAATATAGATGGAGAATTTCTAGTCATCGAATCCTATTCAATCCCCAATCATCGATTCCTAAATCCCTATAAAACCTAAACCTAACAGTTAAACTACTTAGGCATGATTAAGAATGAAATAGAAGACATAATGATGAAGAACATGAAATTGCAATTGAATTAATAAAAGGGTTTAAGAAATCTTCTCAAAAGTATGGAGGAAACCTTCTTCCTACTTACAAAGTACTCTCACAGCCGAAAATAATCTCTATGTGTGTTTCTAAAAGTGAAAAATAAGCTTTTATAGGTCCCTAAAAATACATGTGCAAAACAGAGAAAATTAGGTTTTATATTTCTTAGGATCGAGGATCGATCGATCAAGGGGTTGATCGATCGATCAACGTTGAGTGCTCAATCTCTCAAAGGTATTGGTCGTTCAACAGATCGAGCGCATCTCTCAGTGGGAAGCCTGATTGATCAATCATGAAGTATGGATCAATCAATGGGTCGAGCACAACTCTTAGTGAGGGGATTGATTGATCGATCATAAGATGCAGATCGATCAACGGGTCAGCGCAGCTCTTAGTGAGAAGAGTGATCGCTCGATCAAGAGGTTGATCGCTCGATCGTTAATCTTCTGCTAAAATTCTAGAAACTGCTCCGATTTGTCATGAACCATGTTATGCGGGTATAATCAGAATCTAACATGTTTCCACCTGAGAAGACTATAAAATACAGACAATTATTCTGAAAACATACAAATTAATGAGTTCAAAGCCAATAAAATGAGGTATATCACCAATGGCAACTGGTCTTATCACAACTTCATTGTTAGAGCTGAAAGATGTAGGAAAGGACTAGTTTGGTGTCCCATGCCAAGAACATGTTTCAGTTGAGAGATATGAAACACATTATGTATCTTGGACTCAATGGGAAGCTGCAAACGATATGCCACCTTACCAATCCAATCAAGCACTTCAAATGGACCATAGAAACGGGCTGCAAGTTTCTGATGCTAATGTTTGGCTACTGAGTGTTATCGATGTAGTCTGAGTTTAAGGAAAACCAAATCTCCCACAGCAAACTCGAATTCTCGTCAGTGTTTGTCTGCATTCTGCTTCATCCTTGCTTGAGCCTTGACCAAATGATCCTTCAGAGCTATAATCATTTCATCTTTTTCATGCAGAGACTCCTTAAGTTCAAAATTTTTAGTTGAGCCTTCTTCAAAGGGAATCAGGGCAGGTGGATCACGTCCATATAAAACCTTGAATGGAGTCACTTGTAACGATATGTGAAAAGACATAATTATACCAAAGTTCAGCCCAAGAAAGGAACTTACTCCAAGTACATGGATGTGCTGAGGCAAAGAAACACAAATATCCTTCCATATAACTATTGACAACCTCTGATTGCCCACCAGTTTGTGGATGGAATGTTGTAGTGTACTGTAATTAAGTACTGATTGCTTGAACGTTTCTCTCCCGAAGTTATTGTGGAAGATCTTATCTCTACCCGAGATTATGGAATGAAGAAAACCATGCAATCGCACTATCTCCTTGGCAAACTTACTGGCTTCATAACTTGTTGTAAAAGGGTGCTTCATCAGTATGAAATCTGCAAATTTGCTGAGCCGGTCAACTACTACAAATACAACATCAATTCCATGAGAACTCGGAAGCCCTTCTATAAAATCCATAGTGTTATCTTCCCATACCTATTGTGGAATTAGTATAGGCTGTAGAAGTCCATGCAGAGCCAAGGTGGAATGCTTGTAAGTCTGGAAAATGATGCATTAAAAGACATATTTGCGAATCTGCTCCTTCATTTTTTGCCAATACACATTTTTCTTGACTCTTTGTAAAGCACTCCAGAATGTCCTCTCTGGAAAGAATCATGACATTCTTGTAATATTAATGCGATGTATTAAGAGTTTTGCGGAATTACCAAATTCTTGCCATGAAAAAGTCATTCTTTTATGAATTGATATTCTTCTTAATAGCTTCTCCTTTGTTCAAATTCTCTGTGATCTATTTAGTGTACTCATCCTGAGCAATTTCATCATACAATTCCTGGATTTGTAAAGATGTTAGCAACGTTAATGACAGTAAGGCCGCCTTCTATACTTTCCAAACTTGCAATCCTATAAAAATCATCTATAGTCTTATTTTCCGTTACAAGTCTGTAAACAATGTCAAAATCATACCCTAAAACTCTGGTAAGCCAACATTGGAACTCAAGAGACACATTTGGTCCAATAGGTATCTTAAACTTCTTTGATCAGCTCTCACCAGAAATCTTCTTCCTAATAAGTAATGGCGCAACTTCTACTATACCATTATGATGGCCATCAGCTCTCTCTCATATATGGGCTTATGTTATTCTCTATCTGTTAGAGCATGACTGAAATAGGCAATAGGATTTTATTCCTGCATCAATACAACCCCTAAACATATCCACAAGCATCAACCTCCATGATAAAAGCGTTTCAAAGTCGGGTAAGGCTAAAACTCGAGTAGTTACCATAACTCTTTCAGTTTAACAAAAGCCTCGTGAGCCAAGTCATTCCATTTAAACTGATCTTTCTTCAATAAGTTGGTCAAAGGTTTTGCTATATTGCCATAACCCAGAAAAAACCATTTGTAATATCCAGTTAAGCCAAGGAATCTTCTCAAATTTCTCACATTCTTTGGCATTGGCCACTTCTCATTACCTCAATTTTACTCGAATCTATCGCATCTCCCTTCCCAGAAATTATGTGTCCCAGATAATCAACTTGTTTCTGCCCAAACAAACATTTTTTCTTATTAGCAAAGAGCTCATGTTTCCTAAACTCATCAAAAACCAGCTATAAATGTTTAAGATACTCTTCACAAGAAGCTCTGTAAACCAAAATATCATCAAAAAAGACTAACATAATTTGACTCATATAGGGCCTGAAAACACCATTCATCAATGCCTGAAAGGTTGTCGGTGTATTCGTCAAACCAAATGGCATTACAAAGAACTCATAATGCTCATCATGTATGTTTAAAAGCTGTTTTCCCAAAATTATATGGCTGCATCATGATCTGGTGATAACCAGCTCTCAAATCCAACTTAGAAAATACTTGGGTACATCTAATTCATCTAAGAGTTGATCAATTACCGGAATAGGATACTTGTTTGGAACAATAACCTTATTCAACGCACGGTAGTCGGCACAAAATCTCCATGAATCATCCTTTTTCTTCACTAATAAGACAGGACTACAGTAAGGATTGTGGCTCCTCCTAATTATTCCAGACTATAACTTTTAAGATACCAACTCAGTCATAGCTTCCTTCTGAATTTGAGAATACATATACGGACGTACACTTACAAGTCCAGTACCAGGCAAAAGATACCAACTCAGTCATAGCTTCCTTCTGAATTATAGATTTTTCACAAAAGATCCATTATATGTATATACATATATATATATATATATATAATTACTATTTCAATTTAAAATATACATCTATATAAATATATATAATTAAAGAGAAACTTCACGTGAAGTCTTCTATAACCCCTAAATCTTAAACCCTAAATTCTAAACCATAATGCAAACTTTTCTCTATAATACACAAATATTAAACCAAATCTTATAATTTTTAAATATATGCACAATTTAACTCTTCTATTCCATTTTTACATTCCAAATAAAAACTCTACAAAATATCACATGTTTATCATATCTTATTACGCGAAACCCTAAACCATGACATAATTTGTTTATGAACTTTGTGGTTCGATCTTCATTGATCTTATTTAACCATGTTTATCGAAATTTTATTTTTACTTCTTGATATTTGTTTGTTATTAGATTTTGTAATCAAAATTATAAATATATAACCACAATTACTATTTTACTTTTAAATTATATATATAATTAAGAAGAAGACTTCATTGTGAAGTCTCCATGAGTAGACTTCAGGTGAAGTCTTCGTGAGGAGACTTCAGGCTGAAGTTTTCGTGAGGAGACTTCAGGCTGAAGTCTCCTACATCTGCAATGTGTATAGAGGTAATTTTGTATTCAAGTTTTTTGTTTGGTCATTAAGGATAAAATTATAAATTCACTGCCTTTGAAGATTACTTTTGGAGAAAAAAAATAAATAAGGTATATTTTTGCATTCAAAATAAAATTTTAAGTTATTTTAGTCATTTTCTCTTAAATAATTTGTATTGATGTAATTATTTACATCTATAGTGTCACTTTGCCAAAAAGTTCCCATTTAATAGTATATATTATCTCATAAAGTAATATTATAATTATCTATAGATAAAAAAATATATATGCAATAAAATTTTACAAAAAATATATAAAATTAATACTCTTTTTTACAGTTATTTTAATTTTTTTATCAATTAAAAATTTTAATTTTGTTATAATTATTATGAAATGGATAATTATCTATTAAATATTTTGTCATTTTATATTGACCGACTTATCCCACTACCGACTTACCTTGTCTATATATACTTTGTTCCTTCTCTTGTATAATCATGTGTAAGAAAACAAAGTTACAAATAAAAATTCATTTGTCATGTCTCTCCACTTCCAATATCTCTTTCTCATCTTATGCTTACAATATAATATTATATATAGTTATTTTATAACACGATAACAATACGAATAACTTTATTCCAATACCAAAGAGGTACAGTTTAAATTATGTCAAATGTATTTTAAGTTTGATATAATAAAGCGGCTATACCTCTGAATGATTCGCTCTTTACACATATATATATATATGTATATAATGTTTAATTTTAATTTACATACTATTATAATGTTCATCTACATTTAATTTTATATATTGTTATGATAACCGATATGCCAAATACATAATTTGTTCCCAATACTTAAATATTATTTAGGATAACAGGCGTTGTTTTCCCCGAATTGATCAGTACGGCGAATGTGTCGTATGGACGACACACTCTCCATACTTATATTTTTTTCCGGGATGATAGGTGAAACTTTTCCCAAACCAATCAGTATGGTAAACTATGTCTCTATCATTGATTTTTTAGACGTTCTTGAAGAATGATAAAATAAAAATGTAGACGAAACAGTTATAAGAACATTCAATAAGAATGATAAAATTAATTTTGTCCAAAAGACAAAATTATACAGTTATAAAGTTAAATTTTGCTAAACTAGAGATTGATGTCCTCGATATATTTGGAAATAATTACATGAGAAGGACAAGTGAAACAATGATGCATATAAAAGGAAAAGAGTTTCTTGATATCATCGATAAATCAAAAATGACTTATAATAAGAAAGAAACAAATATCATAATATTTTTTTCCAATATATACATGATTGTTTAAAAGATGAATATATAACAAAAAAAAGATCATGAGATCTTTGATGTTAAAACATCAATATCGTCCTATTAGATCAACTTCATTCAAAGAGTGAATGTTGCTCATCTAGTTATAATGGATGTGGGCATGGTCAAAGTAATGACCGTGGTCCTTAACAATAAGAA
>OVBA01007039.1:0-15589 GCA_900406435.1 Lepidium aucheri
GAAATCATTGGGACGGAATTTCCTTCCTTGTCCACGTCCATATCCTCCTCGTCCATGACCACGGTTATTACCTCGACCGCGTCCACGGCCATAATTATTATAATTTGATGATGTGACATTCACTTCTGCGAACAATGCTGATCCAGTAGGGCAAGACTGATGATTTAGCGTCACAAGCTCATTATTTTGTTCAGCTACCATAAGAACTTGCATTAATTCTGAATACTCCTTGTATCAATTTGCCCGATATTGTTGTTGCAGGACTACATTTCCAGGATGAAATGTTTGGAGAGTTTTTTCGATCATATCATAATCTCTTATCTTCTCTCCACATAACATCATTCTGGAAGTAATTCCGAACAACGCAGAATTATATTCACTTACACTTTTGTAGTCCTGAAATCGGAGGTTCAACCAGTCATATTTAGCTTTCGCTAAGATCACATATTTCTGGTGATCAAACCTATCTTTGAGTGATTGCCAAAGATCTGCAGGATCTTCTCTTGTTATATATTCATCTTTTAAATCATCGTGGATATGGTGGACCAAAAATATCATAGCGTTAGCCTTTTGCTCTTTTGAAGTCGTTTTTGACTTTTCGATGGTATCAAGGAGTTTTTTTCCTTTCAAGTGCAATTTTGCTTTAACTGCCCATCTCATATAATTATTTCTTGATATATCAAGGACAGTGATCTCGAGTTTAGCCATATTCGACATGATTATTGCATTATAAATTTAACAATAATAAATTTTATTATTCAACAAAAATTCAGTACAACACAACAACACACTAATGATTAAATACATAAAATTTAAATAAGCAAGCGATTACAAAAATATACAAAGTAAAAATAATTAACCAAAAATTCATCCAAAATTCTGCAGCGATGTATTCGCAGATGAAAAATCCAGAAATAGCAGAAAGTAAAATACCAAAGCAAAAGATTAGGACCCAACACATTTTGTAAATAATTGAATCGATTTTTAGAGAGAAAAATTTGAAAGGATGTAGAAAATTTTGAGTGATAAAATTGGGTTAAAAATGAGTGTATTTATAGATCGATATATTACCGTTATGAACAGTAAATATACCTGTTAGAATTTTTTTTCTTTTTTTCTTTTTTTCTTTTCATAACCGTTAGAAAAATTATATAAACAAAATTATCAAAGTTATTAATAATATATTATTCATAATATAAACACACAATTAAATATGGTGCAATAACAATAAATTATATTATTCATCTTCTAGACAAATTTATTTTTATTTATTTATCAGCAGAATAAATTTATTTTTATTTATTGTCAACATGAAAAATTTATTTTTATTTATTCTTCTACTGAACAAATTAATTTTGATTTGTTTTTCTGGAACAAATTTTATTATATGTCTTCAGGAAATTTTTATTTTAATCATTCTTCTAGAACATTTTCTAAGTGTCTTCTGAACATTTTAATTTATTATTGTTCTTCTGGAACAATTTTTAAGTGTCTGCTGGACATTAAATTTAAAATATATGGGGAACAAGTCACCCACACAGTATATCAGCATTATAACAGCATAAAAGTTAAATTGAAATATGTAGTATATATAAATGGGTGCCAGTTACTTAGTATAACAAAAGTATAGAGATAAAATTGACAAAATTTAAATTTTACCTTTTTCTGGTACGGGGCTAATCGTGCTGATAACGTGTTGTAAATTATTTATTTGATTATATTAATAATATAACTTTACTACTTAAATTTTATAATAATATTTATTTTACTATTTGGAAATAGTAAATGGAAATAAATGAAAGAAGAAAGAGAGTTGAGACTTTGTTATTATGATTTTGTGTGTCTCTTATAGTTCGCTTCACCTCATATCTATTTATAGAGGAAATGGGAAGGTGAAGTATAAGATATTTACAATAGATAATTGTAATACCTATAAGCCTATATACCTATAGTATAAGTATTTATATTTATAATAATAACTAAATCAAATTTTGCAGCATGTTTTTCATTTATAGGATGCATGTATAAGTTGTATAAGTAATAAAAGTATCTAAGAAAAAATATAAATAACAAACACAATTTAATATAAAAAAACAAACATATATATAGTAAATTAACACATATTAATGTATCTTATAATTTATTTCAATATATAAAATTATTGAATTTATAGAAATACTTCTGATTATTTTTATATAATAGATAGTGTCGTTGCATTCGACAAAATTCCATGAATATAAAATTTTGGTAAATGTTTATATATCATATTATATATGTAGATTAATATAGGTGTGTGACAAATTAAAATGTTATTTGAAGGTCAGTCCCAACCGTATTTGTGTATGCTAGCTACATTATGATAAAATGGAGGTACATTCCTTAGCAAGAAAAATTACATTCAAAAGTAGTTATATTTTTGTATTTTACCCAAGACATAGAGAAAACATAGGTGCATGGAGAAAAGCAGGACTTTTCATAGCATTTAAGTTATAATATTATACTAGTATATAACAATGCTAATAATATCATATGATATATAATATTGGCTTTGGTATTATATGAAGGGACAGGAGGAGGGAGAAAGTAATGGAGGCGGCAATAGAGAGAAGATGAAGTGAGGTGACGGGAGCAATATGGCGATTGGGTTGGCACAATTATTACACTAAATGACAAAAACCAAACCAAATAATAATAGTGAGAAACCAATGTGTTATGTTATGTTTTTATACTTTGCAAACTTTTTAGGTAACCGAGGGTCCATTCAAGAGTAACGTGACTTCACATGCCTCAACCTTTTTCTTGTCTATCTTCCTTAACTCGCAATATACCTAAACTTTTGGTTGTCAGTTCCCAAATTAAATTACCAAGCAATGGTTACTTTACTTGAATGAACAACTTTTACAGTATATAACCGCCTTTTTCTATATCAAAAGCAAAATATTTTACCCACAAATATTAAACTAAGAAAGAAAGAGGCAAACTTTATATTTGGCGAAGTAATTAAATTTTAATTTCATCGGTTTCTTTATTAAAATTTGTTTCAATGTAATGTAATAGAATCTTGACACAATTGTAACGCTTCAACCGTTATTTTTAATGAGCTTCACATCTTTTTTCCATGAATGGATCCATTACCATTTTCACTCGACTCCCAATTTTCTACGTTTGGAAAGTTTTAAAGACTTGTTTACTTATTTTACAAATCACCATATGATTTTTTTCCGTGTCTTTTCCTTACTCACATGGTTCTGAGAATCATTTTCCGGAATGTCATTCAAGCAAGTTTAACAATGAAGTTTTCTCTGGACAAGTGACCGAAAAGATAAGTGTATTTTGATGATATAAATGGTTAAATTAATTTCTTTAAAAAATTTCTCTGTATATACCACCATATTTTCTGAAATCAAGGCGGTGCACATATACGTATCAATCTAATTGGGAAAAAAAAAGAAAAGAATCAACATTTGAAATCTTTAACTTAGTTATTATACTCGTTGAATACTTTCTAAAAAAAGAACAATAGCTAGTTGGTAGTGTGCTGTGCATTTGGCTATGATAAGTAACATGAACGTAGAACCAAATTGGTGTTTAACTTTTCATGATACATGCATGAGATCTGTTGGTACCAGACCCAAAAACCTTAAGAGGCCTAATAATAATGGATTAGAGAAAATGGACCGAGTAGGAGATTAGGCGAGCCGCGTAACATCTTTGGGGGCGAGCACGAGAAGCGCAGCCGACTAGGCGAGCAACCAACCTTCTCCATGCTTGCCGGAAATCTTGTGGAATCTCGAGAGAATATTCCCCCAAACCCTAGGTCTAAAAAGCCTATAAATACTAGTCAATAGTCTCGGAAAGAGATAGAGAAAAATATAGAGGAGAAAACCCTAGAGCTTGTGAGTCAAACAAAGGAGTTATTCGACCTTCGATTGTAATCTATTTTCGCTCAATAAAGAATTCGATTCAAAGTCCCACAATTCTTACGAGTGTTGAATCTTAGCATCAACAAAATCGAACAAATATCTCAAATGAAATATCTTCTTGTTACCCAAATAAGTATACAAGCAAATCAATAAAGGAAAAAGTTACATATCAAATTCACGTGAAGATTCCTACTATGTATTATGAAAAAAGCCTAATAGTTAGGATATCTAGATATTTTGAAAGTAGAGATATTTGGAATTATACATGTAATCTAATTAGAGACGATAGATGAACACTTGCAGGCTGTACTTTGATAGAGACAGATCAAGTTCATGAATTCAGATGAGTCAATCAACGAAAAAGAAAATCGGTGCAATGGATTGTATATTGATTATTTGCTCTAGAAGGTTTCAACAAGACACTCGTGCACAAGGTCCCATTTATATTATTATCCAACCACCAAGCTTCTCTATTATATGAGATCGATCAGTCATTTTTGATATAAAGTTTATATGTTGTTTAGATTATGCTGTATACAATCTTCCTTTGATCACACCAGTATGGGGGAATATTTGCTCACTAATTAAGTAATTAGATATAATTAAATCCCAAAGTTGTGGGTGCTTGACAAAATATCTTAGTTTTGATTCTTCTCACCTAACTCAAGATTTAAGGGTGGAGAAATATTTTTGTCAAATAGTTAAATGTTAGTTTGATATATGAGATGTTTAGATTACAGATGGACTATTAATTAATGTAACTGTTAATAAATTTTAAAAATACTAAAGATCTAAGTGGGTACCTCAATTAGATTTTGCTAGATTAGATAAGAAAAGAAATACATAGAATTAGCAAATTCGGTACGTATAGAGCGACCTCTTTTTTTTTTTTTTTTTAACACGAGCGACCTCTCTAAATGCATCTGTCTATATCAAAACAATAAGTTGGCTTTGATGGAACAAGGAACACTATCCTCTTCACGTGCCTTTTTACATTCACAACCCTAAATCCTATTTCATTTGACCTCTCTCTCTCTCTCTCTCTCTCTCTCTCTCTCTCTCTCTCTCTCTCTCTCATATATATATATATATATATTCTTGTTCAACTTCTTTCTAGCTAAAGCTCTCTCTCTCTCTCTCTCTCAAAAACCTCATCAATGGCTTCTTCCTACCACGTCCGATCTTGTAGTTTACCAGCTCGGCTACACCCAAATGGCCTCAACCAAATACAGAAACTTCTTAACAAGCTTCCTGCAAATGATAATAACAGTCTCGTGCTTCTCTCACGGCTCTACGACTCTGTATCTCATCTCTTCAGCGACTCACCTTCTTCACTACTACTTCCTCATCACTCTTTCTTCACTCACCTTCTTGATCTCTCCCTTGTACACCTTGACTTGTGCTCCAAGCTAAGAGACATCACTTGCCGTATTAAGGATTGCCTCTGCGACCTTCGTTCTGCTTTTAGACGGAGGAGACACGGTGGAGATCATTCAACCATCCGCTCCCACATCAAAGCCTTTATTCGCTCTAGGAAAGCTATTCATAAGGACCTTGCTAAGCTTCTCCCGTTGCTTAAACAAACCGACCTTTCTTCTTCCTCTGGGCCCTCTCACCCTTTGGTAGAACTGCTCCAACAAGTTTGTTCCCAAACATGTCACTCCTTTAGGACAGTTATGTTGTCCTTATCCACAGATGTACCAAAGCCCAGGCCTTCCAATTGGACATTGGTCACTAAACTTGTGAAGAAGAACGTAACTAGTTGTGGTCAACAAAGAAACGAGTTCCAGATGATGGACGAAGAACTACGTGGATTAAGCTTGGCACAAGAGATCAAGAAAGAGCAAATCAAATATGTGATCACAAACTTGGATAACTTCGATATTGCTGTTGAAGATCTGGAGGAGTCGCTGGAAAGCTTGTACAGGCGAATGATCCAAGCTAGAGTCTCGCTTTTGAACATACTCTCTTTGCATATATAATTGAAATCACTGGATTCCATGTTTGTGTATACACTTCATCCATAAATATGTTAACCTTCATAGATTTTTGAAACTCAAACAATGGAGGCAATTGTATAAAACTATTTATATCATAAAAAGAGAAAGAAACTCAGCAGCACCGACATTTCAACATATCTAAGCAAGTATAGGGTCTTGATTTTTCCTCGAGTTCGTACGCAGTGGGGAGTGAGTCTAGATTATAGTTTTCGCAACAGACATTGTATAGATTCCTTCGAATTCCTCTGCTGAAAGGATGCACTCGTTCCGGAATATTCCTGCAAGCCCAAGAGCTTTAGTATCACACAAACAAACCGACCCCCTTGAAGAACCACAGTTTATCTTTTTAATTTGATTAAACAACCTGAAATTATTAGTAGGTACTAAAGAATGAGTTAAATACCTCATGTAAGGAATACGTCTTCGTCTTACAAGTTCATAAGTGCTTTGATTCGTCAGAATTAGGTAGCTGCAGGAAATCAGTTTTAAAATAAATACGGAAGCTTTTGGAAAAAAAAAAGAAAAGAAAAAAAGGTATGAAATTGCAAAATAAACACGAAATGAGAGAGAGAACCCACCTGTGAAAAATCAAAAGCAACAGCACAAAAATTAAGGAGATCACCAATATTGCAACCAACAGTATGATAACTGCATTCTTCCACCTGTTTAAAATGCCATTTTAATATTCAAGTTCTAACGAGTTGGAGCTGCCAAATTGGCCAAAACACAAGGGTGGAAAAATCTCACACCAAGGCTTTGTTACGTTAGTCATGTAGTCAATGTACATGATGAGTGTCCAGATGCATAAAGTTGTCTCTTCACAGATGTACCACCTGATTCATGGAAACTTGTTTATGTAATCCAGATTTGTTAATTCTACCATTGATGGGCCGTGAAACAGCATGAGTTCAGGCTTACCAGAATTTACAATGGTTTTTCTGGCCTATACATGTTCCCAGCCAAACACAATGATGATCAAACTGAAGAACACATCGATCACAATCATGACAATGTTTGGTTCGTGGAGGCTGCAAAGCATCATGTGTTTCAAGAGAAAGATTCAGGGAGGCGAAACTTGAGCTAACAGGTAAAAAATACAACTAGAAACTACAGTGCACAACTAAATCATATAAGATTCAAATGTTACCTGCTCCAAATGACAATAGCCGCATGTCAGATTTCTGCAGGTAAAAAAATGAAACAAGTCAATAAGCTTCTTCATGCTAATCACTACGAGTTATAAGCTGATCCTTCAGGATACACATTAAAGTTCATATGTACCTTATGGATGTTCCTGGAGGGTACAAGTCCAGAACCAATCTCCCCCAGGAAGTTGGAGTCCTTCTGGTAACTGAGGTTGATTCTCCTTCCACAGTAACAAGGAAGCTCTCGCTTTTTCTGGAAGCATGTTGTCTTCGCTTAAATAATGACAGAATATATGTATAAACACAGCAACAGTGAGACACAAATAAGTATAATTCACCACCATCACTTTGATGAGAATCAAGTAACATAGCTGTATTTCTTATCTTTGAGTCATGATGACATTAAAGAACCCTAACTAATTTGGAAAACGGCGGTAGAGATTTCCTAACCAAATGATCAAAAGACCCTTCCTTTGTTCTCCCTCCCCTATCTACTTCGTCTATCCTAGCGTCTATCACACTTGTTCTATCAAACCCTCATAGATTTGCAACTACAAGAACAAAATGACAATTCTTACATTGAGGTGGTAGATGGGTTTCTGTAAACTGAATTTGCCTCGCAAACATCCCTCATAGCGTCAACAACATACCTAAAAGACCAGAAAGAAGAAAAGAAGATCAGTATTATGTTTCAGCTTCATAATTAGAATGAAACACACTGAGGCATAAATAGTTAGATATACCCAGGTGAAGAGCCAGAAGTTATAAAATACTGCAGAAGCGTGGCAGAAAACAACAAGATATACGAGCCTATGTACCTGTTAAGTGGAATCACAGAGTAATTATACTTGAGCTCGTTATTGAGGGGTGCAGTGATTGAATTAACCAGAGAGAAAGAGCGAGTGGAGAGATGAGGAAGTACCATGGATCTCGTTTAGTTTTCTCGATAAATTCTGCATCGAAAAGGAAGAGAAAGCCGATGAAGATGAGGTGTAGAGCTACTAGAGCCAATTTCAAAAGCAGAGAAGATCTTCGAACTGGTAGGTGAAGATAGCTAACGAAGTTAGTGAATCAGAAGGTATTAAGATCAATTCTAGCTAACGGGTAAGGATTAGGGTTAAAAGAAAGGAATTTGTACCAGGATCGGAGAGGCAAGGAATGTTGAGGAGAAATCGGTTCTGAGCTCGATCCCAGGGTTGGAGAAAAGGGCAACAAACGCCCATGGTTGACTCTTGCGCTCAAGCCAACATTAAGATGGCAGAGAAGACGAGAGAGGAAAAGAGTGGTGAATCGCGGGCGAAGCCCAAAAAGAAGATCTCCAAATTGCAATCTCGGAGATAGTTACGGTACGGAGGCTAGAGAGAGTAAGGTTGTCGATTAATTGACCATTTGCCTGTAATTAATGTATTAGTTGCAATTAAGGCAATGAAGATAAAATGTACTAACGTCACTACAAAATGGGGAAGACAGACTTTAGTTGAGCCTTCATTACTAAACTAAACCCACTACATTTGGGCCTATCACAGTACAATGATACAAGTCATGGGGTATAAAGGTTTTTATCTACTGAAATGAATACTTGGGCATTAGGTATTCGGGTCAGTTCCGAATAAAATCCGTTTGTATCTGAATCTTTCGGATATGAAACTTTTATATCAATTTAGGAATCGCATATATATTGTGAAAGAACAAGGGATTTTGTCTTGTAGTGCCTTGGAATGGTCAAGGAGGTGAGACCAAATTTGTGTGTAACAGAGCTGACGTGGCAAGCTCTGAGTGGTGTATAGGATGTCTGATGGTACAGACCTGAGGTAGCACCAAAGTGGATAAAAGATGAAATGGTGCAGAAGGAAAGAGAAATCTGACTCAACCCAGATGTGTTCTACAGCAGAGGAACAGGGGGAAGCAGAAGAGTCAACTCTAAAGGGTCTGCAGGATGCAGAAAGTGAAGGGTCTGCTGGATGCAGAAAGTGAAGGGTCTGCAGGATGCAGAAAGTAAAAGGTCTGTAGGATGCAGAAAGTGAAGGTTCTGCAGGATGTAGAAAGTAAAGGCCCTACGACATGGACATGGTGCAGAGTGTTTTGGAGTGTTTCTCAAGACCAAAGGGAAGCCCTCAATGAGCTGAGACTATTTAAGTAGTGCTCAACACTTAGAGAAAGGTTGGACTTTCAGAAAATGAAGATTGAAAGTTCCAAGTTTGAAATATGTGTTGGTTCAAGGTGAGTGAATCAGAGGGAGTTACAACAGCTACAAGTCTATAGTGTTGTGTAAGCTAGTGAGCTCGACAGAGGTGTTCTCGGTGAGTGAAACCAAGAGAGCTGCAACATCTGCAAGTCTGCAGTGTTGTGTGAACTAGGGAGTTCAACAGAGAGGTGCAACAGCTACAAGGTTGTAGTGTTGTGTGAGCTTTGGGTAGTTAGGAATAGGCCAGTGGCAAACCAAGTTGTGGTTGTGTGTATATCTGAATAAACAAGACTGTACATTGTTTATATTATTCTTAACACAAAAGCTTGAAGAATCTCTGTGTGTATTCTCTTCTGTATTAGCGTTTGTTGTACATGCGTCCTTATTCTGTGTCTGTCTTGCTCTACAGTAGTCTCTCTATTGTGTTAGCCTCTGTAGTACACAGAGTATCTCCATTCTGGTACTTACATATTGGTTTGGGTTCGGGGGTTCCACTCGGTTTTGAGTCATATTTAGGAACCGCATACAATTTGGTTTGGTTCTGGTGCTGGTTCTTGTACGGGTCAGATATAAATATTAGATAAATTTTTACAGTTCTACTATATATTAGTGTATTTCGTACCAAAGTTTAATTATTTACTCAAAAAAATATCCAAATGCATGAAAATGCCTAAATACTTTAAACAGTTTCGAAAATTGATTTAAAATCCCATATATGTCTACATATCTTATATATTAAAGCGGAAGATATTTTAGTTTGTCCTTGTCATTCGGTTCTTGATTTGGTTTAAATTCGGGTTCCAACTCGATTTTCCGGGTATATAAATTTAAGACTCATTTATGGTATTTTTTCGGGTTCGGTTCCTCTAATTCAGTACATTAGTTTTTTGATTTAAGACTTACTCAGATATTTTATTTTTTAGATATGGTTCTGTTTGGTATAGATCAAGTTCGGGTTTAAAGGTTTTTTTATATAAAATTTTAAAATTAAAAACAATAATAATAAAAAAATCTAGAAAGCTAAAATTTTGGTTCTTGATTTGGTTTTGGTTCGGGTTCGAGCTTAGTATTTTGGATATATAAATTTAGGACTTATGTGAGTATTTTGTCGGATGGTTCCTCTAATACAGATCAACTTTGGTTCGGGTTACGGTCATTGAATCAACATCTCAAAAACAATATTCTAAAATATCAACACGGGTCTAACAACGTAAATAAATAAAAATTGAAAAACAATCAAATCTCACGTTATAACACGGATATAATCCTAGTCTTATATACTAAAGTGAAAGATACTTTCATTTTGATTGTGTTATAAACTTTAGGATAAATATAACCTCAGGTTCATAACTGCCCTTAAAAATAGGATTAAGATTGGATGTGTTACAAATATATATATATATATATATATATAAAATTAAAGATTTAATATAAAAATTCTAAAAAAGTTAAAATTTAATTAAAAATATATAGGTTATAAATTTGGTTCGAGTTTGATTTGGTTTTCTGGGTACTTATATTTAGGACCCCTTTTTGATATTTTATCCGGTTCGATTCATCTATTTGGTATTTTAATATTTTATCGGGTTCGGTTCATTTAATTTAGTTCGATATAGGTCAAGCTCGAGATTGATATATTTATATAAAAATTCAAATTAAAAAAGTAAAATAAAAACTCTAAAAAGCAAGAAAAACTTGATTTGGTTTGGGTTTGGGCCCGGATTTGGTTTTTGGACTCATAAATCTATGATCCATTTGGGTATATTATAGGATTCGATTCTCTAATTTAGATCAATTCCTGTTCAGGTTTCTGGTTTCTAAAACAACATTTCATAAAGAATATTTTAAAAATATAAACACATGTCAAATAATCTAAATGAACACGGTTTAAAAAATTAATCAAAATAATCAAATCCCGCATTATAATGCGGGTATAATCCTAGTATCTAGGTAAATCGAATTCCCATTTGAGTATCAATTTGGTATCGGGTATTACTTGATACCCATGGGTATAGACAAAGATGACCCATCAAATATTTTCCTCGGTTTCAGATATAACCTGATATCCATTTTTTCGGATCGATTTTTTGGTTTTGGGAATTTTGCCCAAACCTAAAAGTGAAGATAAGAAAAGTGTAAATAACAACTTACTGAAAGTGTGGTAATATTTAGCCATATTTTAAATTTTGCAAAGCACTAAGCCTAGCCTAATTAATTAATCAAAAATTACACAAAACTTTTTTTTTAACATTGGGCCACAATTAGTTAGTCCATTAACCAAATTTTTACATAAGTGTGCATGTCTTTAGTGGACTTACCACTTGCCACAAGACTACAAGCCACCTGCACATTACTCAAAACTTTTCAAAAATTAATTTTAGAACAAGTATCAGAATCCATCATTATATATTTTATATTGTATATTTTTAGGGGTTTTCACTCATCGGCGTTCTCTCTCATTGTCGTGACCTAGCCTCCAAGTTTTGTTGTTGATCTGGAGTCGATGGTCGATGGCTCACATAGCACCGCCACTGACCCCTATCGTCTTGCCGTGCGATAGCCTCACCGTAGTTGTTGTTTTGATTTTCTGTATCGTTGTATTTCATCCTTTGGTGTAGTCGGAGATGGAGGGTCATGGTGGGTCTTCAATCTTCACCTCCAGATCTGTTCAGATTTTGTCGTAGTTGTGGTTCTCTCCTATTGGCAGCTATCTCCTCTTCTGGGTTTCTTATTTCTCGGATCTGAAGCTCGTCGTAACTTCAAGGTTTAAAGTTTAGCATGAAGCTTTCACCGGTTTCCATGGTTGTCACCGGATCTGAAGTTTCTCTGGCTATGGAGGGTCTCAGGAGTTGATTGTTGTCCTCATATGCTTCTCCTCTTTGTTTCCTGCCAAAGGTTTTAATTTATTTGGTTTTAGTCTACCTTTGGGTAAGAATTTACTTGTTTGATTCCTTTGTTCAGGTAAATTGCTTAATTAGGACTCTCCTATATCTTGACAGGGTATGATGGAGCTTAGGTTGTCAGTTATCTTGTCCCTTGGGTTTCAGTTATAGCTGTTTTCAAATATATTTGGTTTGAGAGTTGATGTCTTTGGTATTCCTATTATGAGTTTGGATTTGGTTCCTAGCTCAAGATATTAACTATTGACTTTAGCAATTTCAAAGGAGAGAATAATCTTTTCTAGAGGAAGCCAATCTATGTGATTCAAGTCATCGTCTTTAGGTACGAATCCTATTGTGGAAATGTCATTCGGGAACTCTTTAAGTGGTATCTAGGTTTTGATACATTGGTTTTGGTTTTATCATTTGGATTGCTTCATATCATCCTCTTTGTTATGTAGGATTGATTTGCATCATTTGTTTTCTTTGTAGTCTATTGTTGATCTCCTATATTATAATCTTCCAAATCTAATATAATTCACATTCACATGAAAAAAAGAAATTTTATATTATATATATAATTAACTAATATTTACAAGCCATAGTGGTTATGGAGTCTTATTGTTTTCAAGTCATCATTAATTAATTTTAGTGTCTTTGATGCATTTTCAATTTTTTTTATTTGATTCACTCAAATGAAAGGTAAAATAGTAATATAATCTCCATCTTCTTTATGTAAACCCTACAAAATACAGAAGTACACGGTATTTCATTCATCTTTTTGCATTTTTTCCACATTTTTGTTATCTTTGTGTCTATAATTGTAGATCTAGCAAAAACTTCTGAGTTTTAACATAAATATAACAAAGAAAAACGTGATTTTTCTTTACATTAGTAAATATTTTTGGCTAATTTCACAAAATTGCAGTGGTTTCCTACTGCCTCAACTGTTGTCTTAGCCACATTTTTCGTAAAATCAGAAAATAATTTGGGTAACGAATGCGTTTATCTAAAAACTCCCGAATGTGACGAACTATCTTGATGTTTCCCACCTTGGTAGTTCCAGCTCATAAGGCTCATTGTTACGGCATCAACTTCACCTTGGAAGCCACCACAATGTTTGAAATTTTAGGGTTTTTTGGTGAAGTTTTGAATTCTACATCCACATGCTTTCTCTTGAAGCTCTTGTTTGGGATCGGATTTTGGCTCTCTATTCCAGAATTTTATGCTTCTCCTGGACCTTGTCGGACCTTTCTCATCCACAAACTTGGTTTTTTCCTCTGCTTATGCAGTGTCTTTGAGATTCCTAGACAGTTATCTTCCGATTGACCTATACGAAAGACCAGTGGTTCCAAAAGTTTACCAGGACAACTGAGCCTTGGTGTTGACGTGACTTCCACTTTACATAGCTTTGCAGTGGGAGGCTTAGGAGCATATGCGTTTGAAGCTTCAGTAGAGACATAAGTTCTTCCATCTGGTGTATGGTTATCCCTGAAAGCAAAGACACTACATTTTCCATTATCAAGCAGGGGAGTGATGATCGGTTGTCGAGTTCTAAAGTTGGCTTCAGTTTCATCTGTAGGATGACACATTCTGGCTATACGAGCCAAACATTCATAGGATCAGCATGGGAAACATATCTCAAGGCCACTGATCTTTCTTCATTAGATAGTTTAGCTAGAGCCTTAGAGAACCCTGGAAGATCATTAGAGAATCGACACTACTAAGGATGATAGGAAATCTTTCAGTGGACTAGGAATCCATCTCTCCATAGCCATTTTTCAGTTGTTGTAATACCAGGGTCATTCTGCAAATACTGTTAACATGTCTTCCTCTCTTTAAAAATAAACTGAAATTTGTCATGGGATAGTGCGATATCGCATACTCGATATTTTAGTCTCTATATCTGATGCAAAACATCGATCATTTTTTCCATAATTGGGCAATCCAAATTAAGAAATCTCCCGAGTATGTTTGTTGCGTCTTCATCTAAGACTCTAAATCTGGGGCTACTTGGCAAGGTTAGCGGTTCTACATCATCAAGAGTAAGAGCTTGAATAACATGATGGAGGTGCTTCGCGATGGATTTGGTATTAAGAAAGTATCGAAGAATCGCACTACGGCAGAGAAAAGGTAGGCGAGAAGTGTATGTTATGACTCTGGAATTAGGAATGGGTTCAAAAACCCTTTGATTATGCTCAAAATTTGGAAAGTTCATGGGTCTTAACTTTTTTCTATGATTGGATTGATCGAAATGGATGACTTCATGTTCTGAAATGGAAATAGGATCAACAAAGAAGGAAATGAAATTGAAAATAGTTGTAATTGTACCGTAGTCTCTATATACTGGAATAAATGCTCCACTCAACAAGAAAGAGAAAGTTTGGTCGGAAAAGATATTGAGACCCTCTAATCTAATTAGAGAGACCTAAGCAAAACAAAATACCTTGCAATACATTGATTTTGTTTTTGATTTTATTGAAAGTTCAATAAAAAAATAATCTCTACAGTGTGTATTAAACATGTATACTAAGTGATTTGAATTAAAATGGAAAATCATTTGTTATTCCAACATTAATTTCTAAAACTCATCTAAATCTAGTGTTATTGAACTAATAATTTTTAAGAATACAATCAAATATACTATTATTGAGAAAATCTAAGGGTGCAATGTTAAGTGATTCTAAAATTTTTTAAGGTATTTTAGAGAATTCCTTTAGTTAGAAATACAAAAAACCACATCTCACTGTTTGAAGTGGAGTTTTGGAAGATTGTCATAAATCATAAGAATTTTTCTAAAATTATCTGAAATTTTAATAGTTTAGAATTTATGGTTCAATACACTATATCAAAAAGAAATTTGTTTTATAGAGAGAAATATTCAAAAGTAAACAAAAGGATACTTAACTTTTTCAATAGTGTTGTAAGTTTATTATTATATGAGTGTTTTGTGTATAGTACCATTTTCTTAAAAAAAATATGGATGATTCTATAATCAACCAAATTTTTTTGTCAACATCAACCAATTCTATATATCATTAGTAACATCAAAGCGGTGGTAAAATGTCTACAAAGGAGAAATCACAAGTCAACACACTACAGGTTAGAGAGTCTGCTATATGATTCCAGGAAATATGAATATTTAGAAACACGGAAAAGACTTTCAAGGCATATGATATCTTCCAGATAAGGCGTGAAGGCTGACTAATCTTCAGAATTACCCACTATTCTCACAAGTTTCAAACAAACTATACCAACGGCCATGCACACAATTGCACAAAGAAAAAGTTCAAACTCAAAGTGAAGAGCTGATAGGCTGCGTCTAATACTTCTTGCTCTCATACATGTTCTCGAGACTGCATACAGGAAGCAAAACCATCATAATCCTAAAAAAAACTTTGAATCCTTGTTGGTACCAGGCCCAAAAACCTGAAAAGGCCCAATAACAAAGAACAAG
>OVBA01007040.1:0-15586 GCA_900406435.1 Lepidium aucheri
TCTAGTAATTAACCCAAAATTTTGCTTTATTCTAGCAAATCACCCATAAATTAAAGAAACTATTAGATACTCATTTTAAGATTAAAGATCTAGTTTGTCAAAGTCCAAGAAGAATCCTTTCTTGCAATCTTGGTTTATGTAGATGACATTGCCATTGCTAGTAACAATGATGTTGTAGTNAGAAACTATTAGATACTCATTTTAAGATTGAAGATCTTGGTCCATTGAAGTATTTCTTAGGATTGGAAATTGCTTGTTCATCTGCTAGAATTGTAGTATGCCAAAGGAAATACACATTAGATTTATTAGTAGCAATTGGTCTCCTCGCCTACAAACCAAGTAGAGTAGTCCGAAAGGCAATCTTCACTATGAATCTGGTACACCTCACGCAAATCATACTACATTTTGTGAACTTGTTCGGAAATTGTTGTACTTTACTATAACCAGACTGAATATCACATTTGTTATACACAAATTGAGCCAGTTCTTACAGAAGCCGACTGATCTTCACCTTGTTTCTGCTCATGGAGTTATTCATTACTTGAAGTCTAATTTTGGACAGGGACTATTTTACTCTACAACAACAGAGATGTGTCTCAATGCGTTTGTTGATTCAGACTGGGTTGCTTGTCCTAACACTAGAAGGTCTGTCTCTGGCTTTTGCATATGTCTTGGTACTTCTTTGATTACCTTGAAGTCGAAGAAACAGGACGTTGTCAATCGCAGTAGCACTGAAGCAGAATACAAGACCATGGCTGATGCTACTAAGGAGCTTCTTTGGCACAATTAATGCTCACTGACTTACATATTAAATCATCTTCACCACCTAAACCTTTTGCTGACAACAAATCCGCTTTGCATATTGCTTCCGATCCCGTGTTCCACGAACATACAAGACACATTGAAGTGGATTGTCACATTGTTCGAGATCAACTCAAGAAAGATTTTCTCAACACCTTGCACACTGGAACCTTGAATCGACATGCGGATCTGCTCACTAAACCACAATGGAATCTTGAATCAACATTCTCTTTCAATCAACTGATTAAGACTTGAAGGGGGGGGGCGAACGTTCTGTTAACTGTGTTAAACAAATAGTTAACAAATAGTTAGTTAGCTTAATCACTTTGTATAAATACTCTTTTATCTATGTACAGAAATATTATCCGGATAATATGGAACATTCTTTTCTCTCAAACTCGTTTATGGTAATAATATATGATATTAAAAAGTAAAAAAGAAGAAAAAACAAGAGTAAAATAGAATAGAAGACCATATTAAAAAAAAGAATATGAGACGTTGATAATAATTGCAAACAAAGAATTTGCACATAGGAATATATATGTCCATTAGGATGACTCGATGTCAATATGACCAAAAACGAAGTGTACATACATAACTTTATATTATCTGATCTAATTGTCTCGGATATGGAAGAAAAAAGAAAAACGAAATTATTAAAAGGTAACAAATACGAAAAAAGTGGTGCGAAATCTGGAAATGATCCAAGAGAGAAAAATAAAAATTAAATAAAAAATTATAAAGAAAGAAAGAGGAAAGGGTCAAAAGAGCATATATTCTCTTCTCCAACAGAACCCCACTCATGTTTCCAGATATGGAGTGCGAGAAAGAAATTAAAAAAAAAACATCAACCACTCCAGATATTTATATATATATATATATAGACTTATATTTACATATGTATTAATCTCCACATCTTTGCCAACAAACCCAACAATCTTTAGAAAACTTTAAAAACTCTTTCGTTTTCTTAGGTATTTTCTTCTTAATTGTATAATTATTGAGGAAGAGAGAGAGATTTGTATGGGTTTATCAATGGAGATCAACAATAATAATAATAATAATAATAATAATAATCATAATAATAATAATAATCATAAGCCAAAGATGAGTCTTGTGTTGTCAACGGATGCTAAACCAAGGTTAAAATGGACTTGTGATCTTCATCACAGATTCATCGAAGCTGTTAATCAACTCGGAGGACCTAACAGTACGTAATTTTGTTTTTCTTAATCTTGTATTACTATTGTCTTTTCAGTTTTTTCATTATCTATTTCTTTTCTTTGTATTCGTGATTTTATTAGAGGCAACACCAAAGAGTTTGATGAAGGTCATGGAGATTCCTGGGCTTACCTTATATCATTTGAAGAGCCATTTACAGGTTAGTTATGATCACAAGAATTAATCTTTGATTGGCTTTCAGTGTTTTGTCTATTTGATTGTGATCTCTTGTTAATAAATCAAATTTGGATGATTTTATCTTATCTTTCTGCAGAAATATCGCTTAGGGAAAAGCATGAAGTTCGATGATAACAAGCTAGAAGGTATGAGATTCTTCGATTAATTATTAACATTGATAATGTTTTTGAAAGGCAAAAGAAAGAGATAGGTTCTTGACTTTGAACTCTGATCTGAGCAAATTGAGTTTAATAAATCGTTAAAATATTTTTATTTTCTTATGTATGTTTTTGTTTGTTGATGTGGCAGTTTCCTCTGCTTCAGAAAATCATGAAGCTGAGAGTAAAAACGATTCTAGAGATCTCAGAGGCTGCAGTGTTACCAAAGAAAACAGCAATCCTGCTGACGAGTAATGATCACAGAACCGTAAAGAATAATATCTTTTATAAATGGATATCTAATTATTAATTGATCGTCTGTTTTGAAGCAGAGGGTTGCAAATCACAGAGGCTTTACAAATGCAGATGGAAGTTCAGAAGAAACTTCATGAACAAATCGAAGTAATAACATCGATCAAAATCTCTAAAACAATTCTAATCACAAGAATCTATCTTGAACTGTGTTGGTTTTCAGGTTCAGAGGCATTTGCAGGTGAAGATTGAGGCACAAGGGAAGTATTTGCAGTCAGTTCTAATGAAAGCTCAACAAACTCTCGCTGGCTACACATCTTCAACTCTCGGCATGGACTTTGCAAGGAGAGAGCTCTCTAGATTAGCTTCAATGGTGAATAGCGGCTGTCCAAGTTCTTCATTCTCAGAGCTAACGCAGGTAGAAGAAGAGGAAGAAGCAGAAGAAGGTTTCTTGTGGGGCAAGAAATCAGAAAAGAGAGGAACAAGACAGCTGAGATGTTCAGTAGAGAGCTCGTTTACATATTCAGAGAGCTCAGAGACTAAACTGGATGATAATAAAAATATAAATAAATCGATTGAGCTTCCATTAATGGAGATCAAATCGGAAGTGATGAAGAAGGGGAAGAAGAGAAGTCTAAACGACGTCGTTTGCAAGGAAGAGCAACCTCTGATGAAGAGGGCTTTTGGAGACAATGATGATGAACACTTGAGTTTGAGGTTGAATAGTTACAAGAAAGACATGGAGACGTGTCCCAATATAGGACTAGCGTTAAATTAAAAAAAAAAAAAGAAGAAGAAGAAATTATCAAAGACATAACATATCAAATGTTTGAAAAATCCTATATATATATATGCGTAGATTTTTATAGATTATTGTAAAGATTTTGTGAGTAAGTGAGGGTGGAGAACGCATGGGAATATTCTTCTAGTATATGAGTCAACATGATAATTATATATAAATGCGTGATATGTGTGTAAAAAATATTAGGTGAGAAGGCTTGTGGATGTGGTAAAGGCGGATTTGGAGAAACTTTATATGATAGATGAAGAAGCAAAATGATTAAACAAGAGTGAGCTTTTTATGATGATGTTCCGACCATGATAAGCATGTTGGCTTCTCAGTGGTTGTTTTATGACAAGACAAACCAACACTTAAGTCTTGCTCAACAACAAATTCGAGTATCTTCCTTAATTATATTACTTACATTAACCATCTTAATCAATACTCCCCATGAGACGGTAATACTGCTTGTTCATGAAAAAGGCTTAATATCAAGCTTTCATTTGTTCCCAAATGAAGAAATTAACTCTCTAATCAAAAAATAAAATACAAAAGCCTACTCCACCAAATTCATAGAACATAACCGTATTAAACTTTGTCAGAGTTCATACCACAATTAGTGAGCTCTTCTTCAATCGACGGATGTCTTTCTTCCATTACATAAATATATATATATATATCATGAGTGGTCTCAGTTTCACACCCGCCTTTAAACAAAAACAGAAAGAAACGTAAAGAACAAAACTTGTCTATGATTATTTGTCCATGAAAATGGTAAAAGTTTATGTTAAATGTTTCTTTAAAAAAAGTAAATTAACCATTGTTAATTGTTATAGATTTCTGTAAGATTAATTTATAGTGATCGCTTCTTAGTGAACAAATTAACAATATCTTTCAACCAAATTACTATACTACAAGAAAAACTACATTTTGGGACAGAATTTGTGATAGATTTTACTTCTCGACGATATAGAACTGACCAAAATATTAGTCAAAAACAGTTTCGTTTCCTGTGATGATAAGATAACATAGCATCGTTACATCTAAGAGAAAATATGGACAATTTAGGATGTATTCCCATTGTTTCGTGCAAAATATATGTTTTAAGGAACCCATGACATCTATCATCTATGTAGCCAAAATCTTATTTTGTTTGAATTCAATAATATATTTTGCGTTCCAATTGTTTGAAATGAAATGGAAAAATGTTAGTAGTATCATCCATCCAAGTCAAGTCATGGCTCTGAAATATTACAGTAAATGGTCGATGCGGTAGAAACCATCTAACAAAGTTGGTACTCCGCTAATATGGTAAAATGGTCTTGTTGGTTCTCAATTATTGTTTGGCGATTAGAAGAATTCAGCTAATATGTTTTTTGGGTTCAATTATAGTACAAATAAAACTAAATTCTTTTTTCCAACCAAACAAATTTTGGGAGAAGTGACAGACGTTGGATTCGCTAAATCACCAAATAATTCTTCTTCTGACAAGCTACACAAACTTACACAATCAAATTTACCTATCACCAAACAAAGTTTGAGAGTAAGCTTAAATGATACACATCACTTGCACTTGATTGATGTGGAACGAGGCTGTCTTATTTGCACATGAGATTGTTACCAACCTATTCGCATCCTATGTAGTCTTCTTATGATTTATCCGAATATATATATATATATATATATGTTAGATTAGAAAATAAAATATTTATGAGGGTAAACGAGTTTCAGAACAAAAAACATTACTTTTAACTTCGCAAAAAGTCGGATAAATTGTGCAAAGTGCTCCATTAATCAATCAGAAATGCGAAGAAATTGGGCCGAGGGAAAATATTTCATAGTCAGGCCCATCTCATGTATAAGCCCGTTTTCTCCAGCATGGCAGCATGTAAAAGCAAAAATGGTGTGATGGACCCGACTAAATCAAGATTGGAGTTGAAGCGGCTTGGTCCATCGCAACATGCAATGCAAACATCCCTAATCATCTGCTACTGTCATCAGCATCTAGCTGCTGGCTGTTTTAATGATTGTTCATTGGACCTTTATCCACCCGAGAGAATATTACCATTATCTATAGTCCCTAATTATAACTCCAACCTTTCTTTGTTTTGCTTTGCTTTAAACTGCTCTTCGATCCCTCCCTACCACATCACAGATTTCATTGGTCACAAAAACCCTCATCGGAATAAGAATATTACAAGGAAAAAAAAAATAGCAAAAGCTATTGGATATTTTTTTTTTAATACATTAGAATAATTTGTTCGGTAATTGATAAACTAGTAAAGAGGAAAAGAATAATAATAAAAAAATTGCAACTGGCCTTCAGTCTACTAAAGATATACGCACATGCACTAGGGATCGAGTCTCATCACTTACAAGATTTATGTAAGAATTTGGTTAATGGGCCGGACTTTGTGACCCATATTGATATTGCTGTTGACAAAAAAAAAAATTTACTCAACAAAGTTTAATTGAAAAACACTTGTTTTATTTGCATTAAGCTTGCAAGGGTTAAATTTGAAAAAATAAACACTAAACAAAACAATAAAACATTAAAGATTTCCCAATCTTATTTTTTTTAAAATGTACGATTTTGGGTTTTTTAAGTAAAGGGAAAGTTGCAACTTTAGGACTAACCTCGAGAATGAAGAAAAAGCAAAGGGGAACTCAAAATCGGCAAATGAGTATTTTGTTTTTTGGACCAAAGACTGGTCTTCTTGCTGCTTTGTCTTTGAGCCTGCAAGCAATATCAAATACTCAGTTTCAAAAATATGTTACTTTGAAACAGAACCTGATGCTTCAGAATGTTCTTAATCTGTATGTGATTAAAAATATTGTCTAAAAAGAAATACAAATGATAACAGTAAAGAAAAGTGAAGGCAGATAAAGAAAAAGATCGACCCCTCATGAATAAATGAGATAAGGAAAAAAGAAAACTTGTGTCTTTTAGAATCATTACGTTCAGGATTAAGATCTGTGGATAAATCAACAGAGTTCAAAAAGCATTAAGAGGCATAATTAGCATAGCACACAAAGATAATAATTGATTTCAGTGATTCTTAAACTTGCCAAGCAAATATCGAATCTCTCCGAGTCTAATGGTAATTTCTACAGTAGAGACCAATGATGTTTTTCATTACTTTTTTCTTGGGTCTGGATTATTTCAAGCACATGACTTGGTCTCCATCAAACACAAATCTTTCCTAGACTAGTACATAGTATCGAAGGCAAAAAGGACTATGAGGAGTTTTTCGATATTGGTGTGATGTTTGTGAGAAGATAAAGATGAACTAGCACAAATAACCATGCAGCCGATGTTGTTGCTTAAAAAAGAGAAGAAGGAAGATCTTAGAATAATGTAAAGAATCATTCTTAAAGAGGGAAAAAATAATGTATTTTGTTTCTTTTCTATGAGGCTTGTTCTGTTGTACTTTTTTTTTTGGCCAAAGTTTAATGTTTTGCTTTATATGAGTAGCTCCTGTAGGCTGTAGTAATGGAATAGTACCAATGGTTTGCGTGACCCATGGCTCCGGTCCGATGTGTTCCTACCATAAAACAGAAAAACCAACAAAGGAATTATGACATAGCATTAGATAATGCAAACTTGAGTGATTAGTCTTAGATTCATTGTCCCGGAATGTAAAAGCTATTGTATACTTCTAAGTACAAATTTTGAAATCAAGTAAAAAGTTTTGATGCAGTGAATATGCCATAATAAACACCAGATAATAAGAAACCCATTGAACCGTAACTTATCTTTTTCGTGCTGTTTTTCTCGTTGTTCTGTTTAAACTATTCTTCAATAGAGTCAGAAAGGACCATAGGATATACTAGAACTATAACAGCATAGACAATTAGATCCCTTGATTAGGCAAGGCAGATTATAGATTGTGAATTCAGAGAATCCCAATAGACATGTTCACAGGAAAAGTGTCAAAAATGTGTGAGTGTGTCAGTTTAACAGTCAAAATCAACGACGTGGCTGGTTAGGAAGGTCTCCAAGAACCACATTGGCCAATCCTCCAGTCAAAATGGGAAAGGACAGGGATATGGTTAGACAAAAGCAAAGGATAGATGTGGAGATATAGGAAAACCAATGAAGAAAGATACTTAACTTCTCAGTGGTAATTGTGTACCAAACTCTTTTGAACAATCATTGTCAGATTCTTCCATAACAGCCTTAATCTACTTAGATTTCCAAAGCAAATATTTTTAAGTGAATCTAAATTTCCCAGGGTCCCAGGGACCCACTCTGCTTTACACTTTAAAAGCTCCCCACCCCCAAATCCCAATAACAGATATATAACATGGCTACATCTACAGGAAGGAATACACACATAATCAGAACTAAGAAGGGCCATTCTCATAACTCTAAGCCCTCTCATTTCTTTGAAGAAAAGAAAGATCCTCTGAATCTTCTTGTCTGCCTAAGAGCAGCAATGTTGGGTTCTAGTACAAAAATGATGCTTTTTCTTCTTGTCTGCATAGGATTATTAGCAGACAGCAGATGTAAGGTCTCAGCCTTGAGAGATAGAGATTTTTTCCTCAGACAAACAGAAGCAGATAAAGAAGTTGAGGCAGGTGAAAATGCTAAGCTCAAGAGCAACGGTTTTCCTTTCAGGCACACCCTTGAAGATCAGGGAATGCTCAAGGAAAAGCGGCGTTTTCTAGAGGAAATTAACAGATATGAAGTCAAAGCTGAGGAGACGCAAGAACAAAAGAATAAGAAAGATGGCTCATTCGAATCAAGCAAGAGACGTGTAAGACGAGGATCAGATCCTATCCATAACAAAGGCCAACCACTTTCTTGAGAGGCACGCGAGATATCAAACACAGAAAAGGCAATATACTATAGAAATGCAACAACAATCAACCTTATCAAGCTGGAGGTATGTTAGTTGGTTTATATCGGGTTTTGTTTTCAAGTATAGGTTCGATAAAACACAAAATATTGGCTGTTGCAGCCATAAGTGTCCTGAAGACTCTGTTCAGATACACCGGAAGAATACATATTTGTTTCTAAAATGTTCTTTGACTAAGTCTTCACTCTTTTGTTGGCATCAGTCCTAAGTTTCTAGACAATTCAGTATAAGTTTTGTTCTTTCTGCATTGCTTTTCGCCAAAACAAACCTTATGTATATAACATTTTTTGATCATCTATCGAGAACTTCACTGTGAAATCTCTCTTTTCCCAACAGTTCCCATTTAAACTTAAAAAGTAACCAATTGTCATTACCATAAGTGAAAATGAATGAAAGAAAATGGAATTTTCTAATAAAAGTGCTATTATGGAGGCACTCTCTCTCAAGTCCAACATTTTAGGAGGATTTTGATTGAAAAAGATTATGTATTTCTTGAATCTACGATAAATTTTAAGGGATTAGTAATCATCAGCTTCCAGCTCGAATCAATTTATCGGAACTTTCGGATTTTAACATTGGAATACCTTGCTTTCCTTCTGAAAGTTCATTACTCATATATAAAACTTAGATCATTTATGATACAAAGCCGTAATATCAACCTTAAAGCAATTGCAAATACACAATGCTTACATGCGATTTGATCCAACTAATAATTGGTAGTCCTAAAATCGAAGTCACTTAAAACGCAGAGGAAACGAAGACTAACCGTTCCGATGAGTTAAACTTAACCACCGTTTCAGCAGTTTCCTCCTATGTTGAGGAGGAAATTCATCGGCAAGCCACCGCCAGGAACCGCCATTTTTCACGACGGTTCGGTCGCCGAGAATGCGTGACCGTACAAGAAGCGGATTCACTAATCACTATTTGGTTAATTTAGTTGTTATGCCCAGTCCATAAAAAGATATCTATTTGGGCCTAATCATTTTACATGTTCTTTTTCCGACAAATGAATTTCATGGATCAATGTAAGGATTCTGTTGATGAACTCCCTTAATTAATCAGGACGTACATCATATAAAACCCGAGAACAATGCTTAATTAATCAGTTCGAGATACTATGCTCTTAGCTAAATAATCAGCAGACACTTGTTTTGTTCACGAGGGGCATAACAAAATTGAACATCATCAAAAGCAGAAACCCAATTGGTAATCGTACGGAGATAGTGTTGAAGACGTATTTTGGAATGACGACAATTCAACTGTGGATTTATTATAACATTATCACCATCAAAAGAGAACTTTGCGATAGCCCATACCCCAAACTACTTGTTTAGTCCATAAAAAAATTGTAATTTTTGTCTCTTTCTATTGACAAATATGCTTCTCACCAATTGTTTAGTATGTTTAAGTTGATAGAGAACATACAACTAGCACTTATACTCTCACAAATTCATCTAACTCTCTTGTTATTGACTCATGTGTTTTTCACCACTTGTTTAGTAACCTTAAGTTGATAGAAAATGTTGAACTAGCACTTATACTCTCAAAAATCGTCTAACTCTCTTGTTATTGATGTTATATATCATCCTTGAAACTTACCCATACCGCAACCTAAAAACATACCACTTTGATCTCAAAGAATCCAAGTTAAACCATAAGTGTTCTTATTAGCATGTGAAATATAAAGATGCGTGGATCTTCTCAAGCAAGAGTCACATGTAAGAGGCGTGAACTTCAAGTCGTACTCAAGTCTAAGAAATCTTGTAGAACAAGGAAAGACAAAGACAAGGAGTTGTGAACAGAAATAACAGATCACTGTCGAGCAGAAATAAAACATGAGATATTTGTGTATTTCTATTTCAGAGGGATTTAGGAGATTCTAGGTTTAGAATTTCGTCTTACAAAAAGGGAATTAGGTCTGGCGAGGCAAACCAACACTTTAGAGCTTTTGGGGGAAGAGTTTTTCATTAAAGGTCTTGGGAAAAGATATCTTCGTGTGCACCTTTGTTTTGAGTGTTGTGGTTTTATTCATTTTGTGTTGGTGAGATTTGTATCCAACAAGTATAAGTATTTTGTAGAAAATATTATATTAATAAAATGAATTGACCATTTTGATTAGCGCTTTCCGATCTAAACTTGAGGTATGTGTTTAAATCTCCATACTTTTTCAATTGGTATCAGAGCCACGTACCTAACCCTACCATGTGAGATCCTGAGGATGATATGGAGAACAAGCATCAACTTGTGGCTGTCAGGCAACCGTTGACACTTGATTCGAACTACTATGACCATTGGAAAGTGCAGATGATGCAAATCATCAAAGGGATTGATGAAGAATCTTGGAGAGATGTTGAAGATTGATGGACACCACCAATGGTGAAAAACGGTAATGAATTGATTACTAAGCCAAGGAAGAGCTGGACAGCCAAGGAAAAGACATAATCTATAAATAACTCTAAGCTGATGTCAGCAATTTTCACTACTTTGCCGCCAAACGAGCTTAAAAGGGTTCAAGGTTGTACAACAGCAAAGGAAGCATGGGACATACTATAAGTCTCGTTTTAAGGAACCTGAAACGGACCATAATAGACATTCTGGCCACACGTTTTAAAGCTCTTACTATGGATGAACATGAATCCATACAGTCCTTCAGCAGCTCAGCTCTCTGTCTCATAAAGCTTTGGTTCTAGGAAAGGTCTACAAGGATAAGAAGCTGGTGAAGAAGTTTCTGCCTTGTATCCCCGCAAAATTCCACGGACATCGCTCAGCTCTCGAGGTTACACAAAATACTGAGAAGATGAGCTTTGATAATGTAGTTGGTATGATGCAGGCACATAAAATTTCACTCAATAAAGGGATTGAACCTCATCACGAAAAAGGAATTGAATTGTTGGCTGAAGAAGAAGTCAAATAACGGACGGTTGATCTAGACGACCAAGTTGGATTAATAGTGAAGAAGTACCTTAGGAAGTTTGAGAGAGGACTAAGAAGGGACAATCATGTGTCAGCCAAACAGAATACTGAAAAAGAGCAACAGAGATATGATAAACAGTGTCTTGAGTGCCAAGGATTCTGTCACTTCAAAGTAGACTGTCCGACTGTCAAGAGGAAAATGACAGTAAAGTGTTTTGAGTGTCAAGGGTATGGTAATATGAAGCCGGAATGTGTGAATCAGTCTAAATGAAAGGATAAGACCGCATTGATAAGTTGGAGCGAAAATGGCACAAAGATGAAGATGAATACAATGATCTAGAATCTTATCTGGCAATTTTTGGTCTAGTAGAGATAATAAACAAGAGCTCATGTGACTGAAAACAAGGATGAAAGACAGACATCTGTTGGTAAACAATATCGAAACATTGATACTGACCTAAATTGAGAAGAAAAGGATGATCTGGGATTGTCACTAGCCGATGAGGTAAAAATACTATGCCAAAATCTTGTTGATCTCAAAGAGAAAAACAATCAGCTAAGCTTCGAAAACAGGGTTTTGTCTAATAAAGTTCATAGACTTGACACCGAGTTGGCGACATAAGACTAAGAATGCTGAACTTGAGAGTCGTTTGTCTGAACAGCTGATGAACATCAAAATGCTATCTAAAGACACAAAAGATCTTGAAAAAATTCTGCAATTGCGGAGAATAGACAAAGGAAACTAGGTTCTGGGATATCATGGTGCTGAGAACACCACTGCAACCATAATTTTTGTTAAGGCAACATAGACAAAAATGGCTTCGACTTCACAACAGGGAAGAGCAAGAAAACCTCAACAAGCAACCTACAAGTCTACTCAAAGAAAAATGTATGATATGTACAACAACTATAAGAGACAGGCGCCTGATTGCTAAGTATGATCATGTTAGGTCTCAATGCTATAAGTTTCAGAATTGCCTTCACAGAATCATGGAACGACCTTAGTACTTTAGAGATCATCGGAACAATGACATGCTTTAGGTCAGAAAGTTGGATCTATATTGTCAAGTTCTTTTCACAGCAGACATGAATCAAAATTATTTAGCAACAGAACGCTGGTACTTTAACAGTGGATGCTCACAGCACATGACAAGAAAAGAGGAAAACCTGTTGAATTTTGAAAAAGTCTTCGGAGGGATGGGACTCACGACCAAAGTTAAACAACGTATACTTTGTGAACAGTCTAAAAGAGAATCTCTAAGTATCAGTCAGCTGTGTGACTTGAACTTAGATGTGACGTTTATTAAAGTTAGGTATAAGGCATACAATGCTCAGGAAATTGTGATCCTTAAAGGTGTAACGTCCGGAAATGATTGCTACATGTAGACACCATAAAGTAAAGGCATGAGTGCAGTTCAAGATAATGAGACACAACTGTGGCATCAACATTTGGGTCACACGAACTATCGGACAATGGTGAAACTTGCAAATCAGAAAGTTGTGAGAGGCTTGCTGAAACTTTAAGATAAATAAGAGTTTGTTTGTGGACCATGCAACATGGAAAAGCAAGATAAAACAGAGCATCACTCAGTTCAAGATGTAAGATCAACATCACCACTAGAATTAGTTCACATGGATTTGATGGATCCAATTCAAGTAGCCAACACAGTAGATAAGATGTACATTTTGGTTATGGTTGATGATTTTTCACGTTATACAAGGGTCAAATTCTTGAGAGAGAAGAACGAAACTTTGGATAGTTTCAAATGCTCTTCAACTAAAAAATGAGCGAGATGGGATCAAGAAAATTTGAATTGATCATGGTGGTGAATTTCAAAATGCTGTTTCCGATCAATTCTGTAGAGCTCAAGGGATTACTCGCACTTACTCAGCCCCATGTACGCCTAAACAGAATGGTGTTTTTTAGAGGAAAAACAAAATGTTGCAAGAAATGGCCAAGTACATGGTTCATGGGAATGATGTTGCTAAACACTTCTGGGCTGAGGCTGTCAACACTGCTTGTTATATCATTAACAGAGTCTATGTTCGAAAAGGAACAAACAAGACCCCTATTAGTTGTAAAAGACAAAACCTCTAACCGTATGTTATTTTCATGTCTTTGGATGTGTTTCCTACATTATAAGTGATAACGATCAGCTGGGAAAGTTTGATTCTAGAAGCAACAAAAATATATTTCTTGGGTACTCAGGAACTAGCACGACATATCGAATCTACAACAAACGCACGCTGATGGTTCAAGAAACTATGAATGTGTTTTTGATGATTCATCTTCTTTAATGGGGATTCTCCCTACAACACCTAATGAACGGATAACAAACGTCTATATTTGAACCATAACCACAAATTCTTGATCAGCCCCATAGAGAGATATAAGCACAGAAAAATCATGATCAGTCAAATATTATTGGGGATATATAGATTGGTAGAGTCACAAGAAATAGACAGATTGATTCCAAACAGCTTGCCAGTGGAAGAAAAGATGTTGAACTCGTGCAATTTTTTTGTTTTGTCTCAATTGTCGAACCTAAAACACATATAGAGGCTCTTCTTGATGAGTTCTGGATCGAATCAATGCAAGAGGAGATATGAATCTTTAGAAGGTTGAATGTGTGGGAGCTGCTGCCGCGACCAAAAGGTGTGAATATAGTTGGCACCAAGTGGATCTTCAAGAACAAAATAGATGAAAACAAAAATGGAGTGAAAAATAAATCTCAGTTGGGTGATCAAGGGTACTCACAAGTGGAAGGAGTGGATACTGATGAGACTTTTTCTCCAGTGGTACGACTTGAGTCAATTAGGTTTCTGTTGGTGATGGCTTGTAAGCATCAATTCAAGGTGTATTAAATGGATGTTAAAGTGCTTTCTTGAATGGATGGCTACAAGACGAGGTGTATGTCGAACAACCTAAAGGGTTTGAAGATCTGGAACATCCTGACTATGTGTACAAGCTTCACAAAGCTCTGTATGGTCTTAAACTGGGCTTGGTATGAATGACTGGCAACCTTTCTAACAGACAACAAATACTCTCGTGGAAATGTCAACAAGAATCTGTTCATCAAAGAGTCAAAGTCAGATCTAATGGTTGTGCGGATATATGTTGATGATATTGTGTTTGGATCCACAAATCAGAATAAGGTTGACAATTTTTTCAAAGTAATGGCTCAAGAGTTTATGATGAGTTTGTGTAGAGAACTTAACTACTTTTTGGGACTTCAGGTGAAACAGACAGATGAGGGAATCTTTGTAAGTCAAAGCATATACGCAAGAATCTTGTGGAGTGTTTCTAACAATCTACAAGTAAAGAATCTAGGACTCTAATGGCTACCACATAAAAGCTGTCCAAGGATGAGATGTGTGAACCTGTTGACGTAAAGCTCAAGAAGAGTATGACTGGAAGCCTTTTGTATCTTATAGCAAGTCGTCAAGATCTATGCTATGCTATGCGTAATTTGAGCAATTTTTTTAACTTGAGTTATCATGTGTTGTTAATGTCTTGGGTCCCTCAGTAAAAGTTACTCAATTGATGTCGCTAAGCCTAAGTGTGACCATACGAGTCAGTGGTATACTCGTTTGTATCTCTTGGAAGTTTTCACAATTGTTTTTGCAGATAAGGGCCACATTCTAAATTATCAGGCCCAATGTGCTATGGTTATTGAAAGGTTTTGGAGGGAAAAGAGTACTTAGGGTTTCATAATTTCATCGGACATCACAAACGTTGTTTGATAAAAGGGTTTTTTGAACCTTAAGATCAAATCATTGAGTATAGGGTAGGTAAATGGGTTTTGTCGAACCAATACTCAGAAGTTGCTTGTAAACAATCTATCTACTACTAGGTCTTAGTTCAAGCAACCTATCAATCTGTCATAAAGATAGGCCATGATATCAAATGAGCTTGCAATGTAGACAATATGACAAAATAGGCTAGAAGACAAAATAGAAACAGAATATAAAAATTCAAAACAGAGAAATGCATCAAAAAGAGAGTATAACAATTGCAATAAATGAAAAATAGGTTAAAAGCATAGATCTAAAGGATAGGGAGGGTTTACTCAGCGGTAAGCTCGCTGATCTGACCTCTCCGCACTATATTGAGTGATCCCTAGACCGAGATAAGACTAGATCAGCCCGTTCTCACGGTGAAGATCCCTAACCAAATCGGTTAATCAATTACGGTGCTAGCCACGATCATACCGAATCAGAAGCTTAAAGTTCAGCCCAACACATCTAATAGCCGACCCATATACTAGATCTCTCCTCGGTGGATCAAACCATCACCCACATGACACTTGGTCACCGATTCCTTTGGCACTAGGCTTAGGTCACAGTCCAAATCAGATCTCTCTTGATCAGGAGAGATCAACATTAAGCCTAGCCATGTGAGAAGAGATCAGAGTTAGATC
>OVBA01007041.1:0-15580 GCA_900406435.1 Lepidium aucheri
TCCCTTCATCCCGATCCTTAAGAGTGCCGATTCTAGGAGAATCATATCAGTATCATCTGTCAAGAGGTGAACTAGAAGCCCCTGGATTCTTATTTAGAAGGGTATATGATATATGTGATTTTTGATGGTTTTAGAGTCTTATTGTTTTGCATCCGTCTAGATAGATTTTCCGTTTACTTAGGTCCTTTTAGGTTTGTTTTACTTTCTTTGCATTTGTATTTGGAGTCTGGAGTTTTATCTAGGAAAAGGAGCAGAAAAAGAGCTAAAACTGAAGCAAAGGACAATCAGATAAGCTGCTAGACAAAAAAGATCGTGCAACCTCGGATCGCTACCTCGCGGATCGCAAGGCGAGGACTGCTCAGAACGCTCAAGAAAAGATACCTCAGTCACCAGCTTTAACCTATCTGCCGCGAGGGAAGATCAATCTCTTCATCACAAGGATTACACTCGAACAATCCACTCAGTCGCAACGAACGAGGACAAGGACAAGAAGCACTCCTCGGTGCCCAAGCTCGTGCAAGGAATCCGAGGGCAAGACTTACAGAATTCCTGGTTGACCGACTTAAGTCAGTTTGACCATTAGTGTTATGTAAATAACCCTATAAATACCCTCTAATCACACTCTTATCAATCATCTCATATTTTAGCTAAAAAAATCTCTCTATCTTTTATTGATTTTATCATTAGCTTTGTTTAAGGTACTCTTATGATTATTGCTCTTTAATTTATGCTTTCAAGTTTATGATATAAGTTTATCTTGTTCTTCTTCTTTACTTTCTGCAATTTCATTTAAGTTTCTTTATGTTTATGCAATCTACATCATCCCTACTCCTCCACCCTCACACAATGAGACGCAGTAGATCTGTTTAGATCTTGAGGATAGGGCGATCGGAGGTGAATCTGTTGATTCCCTTGCCGTTCTAGCCATGATCTGAACTCTGATCTCTACTAACTAGGACAACTTTAATGCTGATATCTCCCTGATCAAGAGAGATCTGATTTGGGCTGTGACCTAACACTAGCACCAATGGGAGCGGAGACCAAGTGCCTTGTTAGTGATGGCTTGAGCCACCAAAGAGAGATCTAGCATGTGGTTCAGCTGTTAGACGAGTTGGGCTTAGCTTAATGCTTCTGATTCGGCCTGATCGCGGCGAGAGCCGTAATGGATCAGCCGATTTGGATAGAGATCTTCACCGCGAGAGCGGGTCGATCTAATCTAGTCTCGGTGTAGAGATCGCTCAAAAGAGTCCCGTGAGTTGGGATCGGCGAGTTTATCGCCGATTGCAATTGTTGTGCTCTGTTTTTATACTATTTCTCTGTTTTAGTCATTTCCATTCTGTTTTATTTTTGTCATTTTGTGTATTTTGTCCTATTCTCTAGTTTTGAAGCTCATCTAAATATCATGATCTATCATCATGAAAGAATGGTAGGTTACTTGGACTAGGATCTAGTATTAGATAGGTTGTTTACAAGCATCTCTGAGAATTTGGTTTGACAATTCCTATCTATTTACCACTATGCTCAATTGATTTGATAGAAGAATGCAAAAACTCTTTTATCAAATTGGCGCCATTGCCAAATGGGATTTGCTTGTTCCAATTTATAATTTACTAGTCTTAGGATCAAGTTGTGTGTTATTGATATTATAACTTGTCTTTGTTTCACTCAACTTGGATCTATAAGGACCAAGTTTCCATCTTGTTGACAAGTTGTTGTTTCTGTCCTTACAGGCCTCGCAGGTTACCTTCTAAATCTGGCACCGAGGAAAGACAAAAAATCATTTACCTCACACTAATTCTTGAGAGTTAAGCTAGTAGTCAGTGCGAGTTAGTCGGTTGATTCACATACGATCGAAGGGTTCTCACCTCCTTCAGCCAACCATAGACGATATCAACCTTCTCACTCGGGAGATCAGACGAGAGCGTACCAGAATGCGACAAAACCAGCCAGGTCTGGACAATACCACGCCGGGAACGACGACGGACAGAACACCTCCATTGGTAAATGAGGCCGCCCACCAAGCGCGAGCACAAAATCCAGCTCGTCGCCCTCGCTGTATTGGTGCGAGTGATGCCCCGAGTACTCACACGATACAGAATGGGATCCAACCGCCGACGATCCAAAATAATAACTTCGAGATCAAGAGCAGACTTATCTCGATGGTCCAGAACAACAAGTTCCATGGCCTACCCTCAGAGGACCCCCTCGATCATCTCAATGAGTTCGAGAGACTATGCACGCTCACTCGCACCAATGGAGTGAGTGAAGACGTGCTGAAGCTCAGGTTCTTTCCCTTCTCTCTCGGGGACAGAGCTCATCAGTGGGAGAAACACCTTCCCATCAGATCCATCACCACTTGGTCGGAGTGCAATCACCTATTTCTTACCAAGTTTTTCTCCAACTCACGGATGGCCAAGCTAAGGAACAACATATCAAATTTTATCCAGCAGAGCACCGAGTCATTGGCCAAGGCGTGGGACAGATATAACTCCTATCAGTCTTAGTGTCCAAATCACGGTTTCCGGGAGGACACTATCCTCATCAACTTCTTCCGAGGAGTTCACCCAAGGATACGTATGTTATTGGATACTACAAGCCACAGAAGTTTTCTGCAGCAGGAGATCAACGAGGGAAAAACCTTGCTCTAGCTGATGGACAGTATGGCAAGGAGTATGACCAAGCTGTCAGGGGAACTTCTGATTCAGACACATCCGCGCGTAAAGAGCTGAAGCAACTTCATGACAAGCTAGAAAAGTTGCTAATGGTCCACACCAAGCAAGTCAATCTTGTGGAGGAGGAAATGGTACAAGAGGGAGAAGACGAACAACTGGAGGAAATTTTCTTTTTTCAGAATCAAAGTGGATCCAAACCATGGGTCAACTACAAGCAAAACCCGAACTTGAGCTATCAAAGCACAAACATAGCCAACCTACAAGATCAAGTATATCCACCAAAGCACTAGGCTTGGATTCCTAAGGAATAATGGCAGCAAAGCCTTAAGTCGGCACCAGCTCCAACTCAACCTCTGACCACAAAAGAGGACCAACCGGATGTGATGAATATGCTGCAACAAATATTGCAAAGCCAAACCGCCCACCAAGCGGAAATTACCAAGAACTTTGGAGAGGTACATAGCCGAATCGATGCAAGCTATAAAGACCTTAACTGTAAGTTTAAAACCCTCAACGTATGAATGAAGTATGTGGAGAGCAACGACATTGTCATCAACTAAAGCCACCGGTCAGCTACCCAGAAAATCCATTCAGAATCCAAAAGAGTATACGGCTCAGTCAATTACTCTCAGAACCAGAAAAGTGCTCCCATCAATGCTTGGATCAAAGGAAAACGCTGAGGACAACATTATTCAAGCTGGGGGCAGAACATGCCAAGAATAACGCCGGTTGCATAGAACTTGGGGATACACCTCACAGGCCTGAGCCGCGAGGAGAGGCTATTGATGATCTGACTACTGGGAAAACTGCACAACTCAAGGAGTGCCCTTGCTCGCCTGTGCAGTGAGGAGAATAACCAGACTGTCCCAACCTGAACGCGACAGAAGGAGTTTCACCAGTGGTTGCAACCAAAGCCGAAGCATCTTTCCTATCGCGTTTAAAGAAGAATCAAGCAGAGAAACAGAAGGTCTTTTTGATAAGCAAATGAGCGGCATAGAGCTAAAAATTCCTATCTTGGATACTTTTGCCTTAATACCGCAATACAAGAAATTTTTGAAGGACTTGCTTAAGGAACGAGAAGTGGAATGTATGGCTATTGGGATCCGATCATCTGGATTGGTATTGGTTCTAGTGCTCCCACATCATATGAAAAAGTTCATCGCAGAAAAGTTAAGTAATCTAGGAACCTTCACACTTCCATGTGCAGTAGGGCATCTAACGTTCATTACCTCCTTGGGTGATCTTAGAGCATCCATCAGTTTGATCCCACAAATCAGTGCGCAAAATCTGGGGTACTCAAACTTCAAGGATAGCAAAATCTCATTGGTCCTCGCAGAGAGAAAATAAGAAAGCCGAGGGGACTGCTCGAGGATGTACCAATAATTGTTGGCAGTGTGCTGCTTCCTACTGATTTTGTGGTATTAGAAATGGATAAAGAACCTACTGATTCACTACTGCTGGGTAAACTTTTTTTGGTGTCAGTGGGAACTTTGAATGATGTGTGGAAGAAGACCATTGAACTAAAGGTTGGAGAAGGAGTTGGTATGATGTTCGACCTCAAGGAAGGAAGAAAGAAGCCTACAATCGATGGGCAATGCTTTGAGATTGAAGGAACAATAGGGAGAATGGATGAGGAAGCAAACGAGGGAGCTCTGGTTCCCTTTGCAAACCCATACTAAGAGGAGTATGAAGAGTCAAGCTTGTGACTCTAAAAAAGCCAACTTGGGAGGGAATCCCATGTCTATCCTTTACTCTTGAAAACTCTTTTTAATTTTGTTTAAGGTTAACTTGTTCTTTTTTTTATTTTGAGAACAATTTTGCTACTTTATTGTTGTTGTTATTGGGTATTTGGTATTTTGATCTACATCTCAGGTTCAAGGAGCCTTGGCTGCACTCTTGCCAAATTAGAGGAAGTAATGCCTTCATTAAGCCAAGAGCGAGCATGCCTCGCACCTAATCCTCGGAGGCAACAAAGCGAGGAGTGAGAAAATTTGGCAAAGAATCAGGACCCCTCAGGACATGAAGCCGAGGAAAGTGTGCGAGTAGTGTTCACATTGCCTTGAACACCACTCATGGACCTACTTGCACACCTTAGTATCCTTTTGTAGAAAGTTCTAGTCAAATATGTCTCATTATAATTGAAATAAACTTGCTATTCAGTGAAATCTTGAACATGAAGCTTAATAGTATAAATACTTTGAATTGAGCCTATTTTGATAATGTGGCTAACTGTTTATGGTTTTAGATATTACCAAAAACAGGGAGCTAATTAAGACTCAGAATAGTCAAAGGGAAAGCAACAAGAGTAGTTCAAGCTTGGTTTTTCTGAATAAGTAGTCAAGCCTTGGTGTATGCCATGAGGAAAATGAGTGAGGATGTTAGCCGAGGAGCATATAAGGACAATATTTGATTCGGTTCCAGCTCATCAAATGGGGCCCACGAACTAACAACTTTGGCGAAAATCTAGGAGATGTCAAGTCAAAGTTGGACCAATCCAATGGTTGAGATTGACCAAGATTTCAAAATTTGGAATCAACGGTTGGGATGATGCCAACATCGAGGACAAATAGCGAGTAACTTGGGAGCCAAAATTGTCTCCTTTCTTCTCCCTAGATTGTCTCCTCAAAGACCTGCAACACTCGTCTATATAAACGGCTTCTCCCTCATCAGCTCCCTCATCCGATCTCAAACTCTCAAGCAAACAAAGTCTCTCTCACCACCGGCAAGTTTCTCTCTCTCTTTCAAAGTTTCAAGATTTTTTGATCTAAAAAACTTGTCAAGCATGTCTTCCGGAGATAAAAGAAAGGTAAAGGAATTCCGTAGCAAATTCATGCATGATGCACGAAGAGCAGGAAGGAGAGAAATGGCGGTGGGGTTAGAAGATTTACCACCGGTCCGCCACGAAAACAGACCTTGCTGATTCATTGTTCAATTGGACAAGGATGAACCTGGAGTTCAGACGAGGATTGAAATCCCGATAAGAGGAACGACGAGGAAATTGGCGGCTGAGCCAATGGACTGGAGATTTGTCTACGGGGAAGGAAGATCCGCTCAGGCAAAGCGAAAAGGCAAGGAAATAGCCTCGCCATCCACCAGCGAGGATAGTGACGAGGAGAATGAGTATGCTCAGCCCTCGCCGATGGACATCTAGTACGAGAGCGAGGAAGAGACAAATAAAAAGGCTAAAAAGAAGGAGAAGAAAACGAGGTACCGCAGAGACATAGAAGATTTGAAGGGGAGCGGGTACTCAGAAAAAAAAGCGAGGAAGGCCTACGAGGAGAGAGAGGCAGAAAAGAAAGGAAAGGCCGCAAGGTAGGCCATTGACTCCGACAAGGCATATAAAGCTTTGAAGGTGATGGGGATAAAGGTACCTACTTCCCATATTCTGGAACCATGAACAAATAGGGTATCACTAAGGATGTGGATAGGGTGTTTAGCTCGCTTGGAATCAACGTTTGCATGTATAGTATGGCGAGCTCTTACATTGAGGAGACATTGCAATTCCTTGCCACTGTGAATCTTCTAATTTACTCAAAGTCGGAGACAGCTAAGATTAAAAAGAACGGACCTGGCTATATAATGTTCACTGTGTACGATAAACTATACGTGATGACGTTAAAGGAGATGGATTGAACTTTTAGGTTCCAATCTAGAGAAGCGGGATACCCGGATGTTGGCGAGAATGATACCGATGAAGTATGGAAGATGCTTTCAGGTTCTAGGGCGTATGATTCATCACGAAGCAAGGGAAGCTGGATCTGCAACCCCGACATCAACTATGCGAGGAGTGCCATAGCTAATGTGATCTTTGGTTAGCCCTCCACCTCGCAAATCAACCTCGGGGAAATGCATATGATGGTTATGACGATGAAGGAGTGGATTACATATTGATGGAGATGAAGGGAACTCGGGAATATCATTCGTGTTGGCAAAGCATCTCCTCACGTACCGTGGAAAGGAAATGACGCAAGCGAAGACAAGGTCTGGAAAGACGAAGCATATTTACATCGGTGGAGTGGTTGCTCGGATATTGGAAGCAAAGGGACTACCCATGAACATAGAAAACTATAATTAGGCTGAACCCCAATTTATGGACATGCGGTATCTTCAAGGGGGCAGACCTCATTTCTAAAGGCGAGGTTGAAGGGCGAGCTGTGTATTAGTTTGACCATCCAGAAAAGAAAGCCGTCAAAATACTTCTGCCTTGCCCATAATACATTTTGTTGAACACCATGGAGAACGTGCCTTCACCCCACCCCTCGCGGCTCTACTCAGTGAAAACCAGCGAGGACAGCAACCTCAGCAGGCAAAAGAGGAGACAGATAAGGAAGTAGTAGATCCAGAATCTTACCTTTTGGAGGAGTTCACCGAGAAAAATCAAGGAACAGCAACCAAAGAAGCCCAAAAGATGATTGGAAAGCTCCAAAAGTTGGGGAAATGGCTGCTGAAGAAGGTGAAAGGCCTCACAAAGGGAAAGGAGGAGTGGTTGAGCGAGCGCAAGAAAATTTGGAAAGCAATTGATGGATTGGAATCATCGTTCAGAGGAACAGCACCTCTGCCTCGTACTCATGACTCGCCGCCACCAGCTAGGAGGCATTCAACTTCAGCAGGTACCAGCTTACACCAAGCGTAAGAAGAGCAGTTGTAACACCAATCAATGGACATGACGCGGGTATACAACCAGATCGGGAAGAAGAGCCAGAAGCACCGGATAAAACAAGAGTAAACGCCTCAACAGGGTCCCTCGCACGCATCCCTCGCCGATCATGACCGCGAGGAGTACTCGACAGACAGCAAGACATCACACCGTGCAAAGGAATAGCTCCAAGAGGGTACCCAGACCCTCACAGTTACCCTCTTGAAGGATATGAACGCCTCAACTGCTCACTTTTTCGGTTTTTAGGTAGCAAACTCCAACATTTTGTACATACATTTTTATTTTCGTTGTTTTTGGTTTTGTTTGTCTAGAAAACTCTCTCCGACTTCTATGCACACAAGGGATTGTGTGATTTAAGTTTGGGGAAGGGGTCTAGAGTACTATTACATCGTTTCTTGTGTTCAGATTTTCTGTTTTGCATGTATTCGTCTAGGTTGTAAAAATCTGATTAGATTTTCTTTGTGCATTTGATTGTTGCATTTTATGGCACTTAAGGCACAGAAAAACCATAAAAATTTGAAAACTTTGAAAATGAAATCTGAAAAGATAGAGTGATCATGTAGTTGCATTAATTTAGCTTTGTCTTTAGGTTGCATTCACTTAGGATTCATGTATCCGTAATTGTTTTGTGGGAATGATCTTGATAATGGGAAAAATCTTGTTAAGTTAGCTAAGTAACCATTATAAATGCTCTTGATTGGTAGATAGCTTTTTTGGAAAGTTTTTGGGCGGATCATCGCTTGGTGAACTTTGCTTGGGTTGTGTGTTGAATAGGTGTAGTTTGATTCCCTCTAAAACTGAACAAAAACTTCCAGTTTAGAGCCTAGAGATGCATTAATACCTTCTTTTTTTATGTTTAACATGATCCAAAAATGTGTGCTTGGTAAATCCCTCTCAAAAGTTAAGAGGAAAATAAGGCTGCCCGCAAAGATTTTAAACCGAGTAGGTGGTAAAGATGAAGCGGCTGGAAGGATGCATAAACCCATAGCCTTTTACGTCCGTGTATATCCGCTGCTTACTCCATATGCGGGTCGGTGAAGCAACTTGGAAGGAAGCGTAAACTTGTAACCTTTCATGATTGTGTAAACCAACTTCGGAAAGCCAAAAGGGCACACAAAAAAAGAAAAAGAAAAAGAAAAAGAAAAAGAAAAAGAAAAGAAAGAAAGAATAATCGGGCAGCAAAATTTTAATGAGAGGGAACCATTTAAGTTGAAAAATGATCATGCTAAGCTTAGGGAAGTTGAACTATGTACTTGTTAATCTCTAGTCTCTTTTGAGGACCGCACCAAAAAGAAATAAGGAATTAAACTTGTACCTTTAGAGACTAGCTTAGGTGATAGGAATCCATAGGTTGAATGCTATGTTTGAAGATGATTACATTGCGGTTTCCAAAATGATAGAGCCTACATGTGGATTACGGTTTAGCTTAAGCAAGTTGTTCGTTAGACAAGATGTTCTTACTTTGTGTGCAGCTTTTTTACCTTAGGTCATTGCACTTGCTTGAGACCAAGCAAGATCTAAGTTTGGGGGAGCTGATGTGTGTGATTTTTGATGGTTTTAGAGTCTTATTTTAGGTTGTTTTGCATCCGTCGAGATAGATTTTCCGTTTACTTAGGTCCTTTTAGGTTTGTTTTGCTTTCTTTACATTTGCATTTGGAGTCTGGAGTTTTATCTAGGAAAAGGAGCAGAAAAGGAGCTAAAACTGGAGCAAATGACAATTGGATCAGCTGCTAGATGAAAAAGATCATGCAACCTCGGATAGCTACCTTGTAGATTGCAAGGCGAGGACTGCTCAGAACGCTCAAGAAAAGATGCCTCAGTCACCAGCCTCAACTTATCTGCCGCGAGGGAAGATCAATCTCCTCATCACAAGGATTACACTCGGACCATCCACTCAGTCTCAACCCACGAGGACCAAGACAAGAAGCATTCCTCGGTGCCCAAGCTCGCGCAAGGACTCCGAGGGCAAGACTTACAGAATTCCTGGTTGACCGACTTAAATCGGTTTGACCATTAGGGTTATGCAAATAACCCTATAAATACCCTCTAATCACACTTTTATCNTACCCTCTAATCACACTCTTATCAATCAATTATGGATTAGCTAAAAAACTCTCTTTATCTTTTATTGCTTTTATCATTGGCTTTGTTTAAGGTACTCTTATGATTATTGCTCTTTATTTTATGCTTTGAAGTTTATGATTTAAGTTTATCTTGTTCTTCATCTTTACTTTCTACAATTTCATTTAAGTTTTTTTATGTTTATGCAATCTACATCATCCCTACTCCTCCATCCTCACACAATAAGGCGCGAGTAGATCCGTTTAGATCTTGAGGATAGGGCAATCGGAGGTGAATCTGTTAATTCTCTTGTCGTTCTAGCCATGATCTGAACTCCAATCTCTTCTAACTAGGCCAAGCTTAATGCTAATCTCTCCCTGATCAAGAGAGATCTGATTTGGGCCGTGACCTAAGGCTAGCGCCAATGGGAGCGGAGACCAAGTGTCTTGTTAGTGATGGCTTGAGCCGCTGAAGAGAGACCTAGCATGTGGTTCAGCTGTTAGACGAGTTGGGCTTAGCTTAATGCTTCTGATACGGCCTGATCGTGGTGAGAGCTGTAATGGATCAGCCGATTCGGATAGGGGTCTTCACCACAAGAGCGGGTCGATCTAACTAGTCTCAGTCTAGAGATCTCTCAAAAGAGTCCGGCGAGTTGGGATCAGCGAGTTTATCGCCGATCAACCTCCCTATCCTCTAGATCCTTACCATTAATTTAATTTTCATCTTATTGCAATTATTGTGCTCTGTTTTTATACTATTTCTCTGTTTTAGTCATTTCCATTCTGTTTTATTTTTGTCATTTTGTGTATTTTGTCATATTCTCTAGTTTTGAAGCTCATCTAAATATCATGATCTATCATTGTGATAGAATGGTAGGTTACTTGGACTACGATCTAGTATTAGATAGGTTGTTTACAAGCATTTCTGAGAATTTGGTTTGACAATTTCTATCTACTTACCACTATGCTCAATTTATTTTATAGAAGAACGCAAAAACTCTTCTATCAGTATCTTGTTTGGGAAGTTTTTAGGTTCCCATTTTTATAAGATAATCATCAATATCACAAAATAGTATGGCATGCTAGCGAGGACACTTTGTAGGTCTACTTCATTTTATAACTAGAACTCGAACAGTCCCTGTCCGAGGTACGCTCCTATTGGTTTTGAGGAGACTTTCCAATGCTCAGAGAGGAAATGTATGAGATACCAAATCTTTTGAGCCTTTGTGTTAATGAGTCTGCGTATCAGTGTTAGGGCATGCTTCTTTAGCAACTTGTTGTTATCTGGTACATAGATTTTAATTTTCTTTGAAGACTGTTCAGAAAAAGATCTGTAGAGGAACAGAATTGTACCTTCCATACATCTAAAAGGGCATTTGCAAATGTAAATGCATGTGCCTTTAGTGGACTTACCACTTGCCGCTAGACTAAATGTCACTTACACGTTTTTACTGTTTAAATCACATTTAATGAAAGTTGTATAAAATCTTTATTCACTACCAAAAAAATATAAAGTATTTTTAATTAATAAAAATTATATTAAAAAACAAATATAACTGAACAATTGAATCATTGTTTTGAGCTTAGAGATATGAAAGAAAGAGAAAGAGACACACGAGAACTTTACGAGTTCAAAACCATAAAAGTTTCCTACATCTCGCCGGAGATTATACTCTTGAATACACTATCACCAAGTTTATAAACTCAAACACACAGTTCTACACATCTCTTCCTAGTTACAAAGAAAACTTGATCGCTCTTCTAATCGTTACAAAAAGAAGAAAATGAGCTGACCCTTTTAACGGGTTAATAAAACGTTAACCCGCTTCAACACTAACAGGTCTCGTCCTCGCTTTGGGCCTTATTAGTTTACTTGTGTGATGTGGCCTGGTCCAATACTTGACCAGCTGACTTGATCCAATCTGAATCTGAAGCCCAACACCTTAGCTTCCTCTTAATACTTGAAACCTGTGGTGCACTCAGAGACTTCCTTCACTTGTGTTTTAACTTATAGATCATGACTATACTTCAATTCTCCACCTCAGTCTTGATCTTCCTTTGTCTTGGTGGATCTTCTGTTTCCTTGTCTTTAGTTTTCTGATACTTGAAGCATCCTCAATGCTTCTTGCATCTTATAAACTGGAATGAACTTGATAAGCATATCTGCTAGATTCTCTGCTGTTGGTATCTTCAACACTTTGATCTCTCCTTTGCTGATCCGCTCTCTGATGTAGTTAAACTTGACTGCTACATGCTTAGTTCTCTCGTGATACACAATATTTTTGGCCAGTGCAATAGCACTTCGAGAATCACAGAAGATTTTCACCTTGTCTTGAGGATGACCTAAGTCGCTTGCTAGACCTTTCAGCCATACTCCTTCACGAGCTGCTTCTGCTAAAGATACATACTCTGTCTCTGTTGAACATAACGCCACTATGCTCTAAAGATTTGACTTCAAACTCACTGTGTTTCCTCCTGCTGTAAAGATTATGCCTAAAGTTGATTTCCCGTTATCAAGATCTCCTGCATAATCTGAATCACAGTATCCTGTTATAGTAAAACTTTCATCCTTCCTGAAACTTAAACATGTGGAGACTAATCCTTTGATGTATCTCAACACCCATTTTACAGCCTGCCAGTGTTCCTTAATAGGTTTGCTCATGTATCCGCTAATTACCCCCACTGTAAAAGCGAGATCTCGTCTTGTCCCTATCATAGCATACATGATGCTACCAACTGCACTTTGATATGGAATGTTCTTCATACTCTGCTCTTGATCTTTTAATTCTTGTTCTTTAGCACCTTTTAATTTCAGATGAGATCATATTGGTGTAGACACGGCTTTAGCTTGATCCATCTTGAAGTTACTGAAAACACGCATCAAGTAGCCTTCCTGTGAAACTTAGTGTACCTGCATTTCTATTACGATAAATCTCCATTCCCAGAATCTTTTTAGCATCACCTAAATCTTTCATCTCAAACTCAGATTTCAAAAGACCATTTAAAATTCCTATTTGAGCTTTATCCTTTGATGCTATTAGGATATCATCAACATAAAGCAGCAAAGAAACATAGTGATCTGACTCTAATTTCTTAAAGTAGACACAACTATCATATTCACTTCTTATGTAACCGTTACTAAGCATAAACTCATCAAACCTTTTGTTCCACTGCCTTGGTGACTGCTTTAACCCATAAAAAAGTCTTCTTTAAGAGACATACCTTGTTTGGATGATATTTATCTATGAACCCTTCTGGTTGTTCCATGAGTATGCCGTGAAGGAAGGCAATCTTCACGTCAAGCTGTTGTAACTCAAAATCAAAGTTAGTAACAATAGAAAGAATAAATCTAACTGTCTTGTCCTTAACTACTGGAGCGGAAATCTTTGTATAGTCTACTCCTTTCTTCTAGTTGTAGCCTTTTGCTACAAGTCTTCCTTTGTATCTTGGTTTCTCTACACCAGCTATACCTGCTTTTCTCTGTGTGTGTTGGTTGCGTGTCCACAATGTCTTCTATTCTTGTGAGTTTTGAGAATTCAAAACTCACATATTTGTTAGAATCTAAATTATTCATACCTTTTGATTTCTCTGTCTTGACATCCTTGTAAACCATATCTTCTCTAAAGACAACACTCTTGCTTATAACACTATTTTGTTCTAATAACCAAACTTTATATCCCTTTACTCCCAGTGGATATCCAGTAAAAATTTCCTTATTTGCTCTTGGTTCTAAGTTGCCTTCTCAAGGGTGTATGTAAGCTAAGCAACCACACCTTCTCAGATTCTCGAGATTAGTTATTGCTGAATGTCCAAACTTCCTCTGGTATCTTGAACTCTATTGCCAATGAAGGTGATTTGTTAATCAGATACTATTGACACGGCCTCTATCCAAAACCTTGGTTCCAGTCCACTCTCACTCAACATTCTTTGAACCTTATTCATTATGGTTCTGATGAGCCTTTCTACGACTCCATTTTCTTGGGGTGTGTAAGCACAAGTCTTGTGTCTTACGATTCCTTCATCTTTGCAAAAATTATCGAACTCTGTGTTGCAGAACTCGAGGCCGTTATCAGTCCTCAATCTTTTCGCTTTCCTTTCAGTTTGAGTCTCCACCATCTTGTTCCATTCAATAAAGCTTTTGAAAGCTTGATCTTTGAACCAGAGAAAACTCACCCAAACTTTTCTAGAATAATCATTAGTAAAAGAAATATTATACTGACATTTACTCAAACTATATGGCACATTTGGTGAACCCCACAAATCAGAATGCACATAATCTATAAATTTGGTGACATGTTTTCCTGCACTAAAGCTTACCTTATGTGTTTTACGAAACACACAATCTTCACAGAATTTGATATCTGTGATTTCCGTGTCTTTTATGCATCGTTTTTGCAGAAGAATTTGAAGTCCTTGTACACCAATATGTCCCATACGACTATGCCAGAGTCTTGTTTTATTTTCCTCATTACTTTGAGAAACTTTTTTTGACATTAGCTTCTGCAACTTCTACTCTAGCTTGAAGAATGTAAAGCGACTGTTTTCTTTGTCCTTTTAGAATTACCACATTTCCCTTTACAACCTTCAATGTTCTGTCTCCTCCTCTGAATGTACATGTTCTTTCTTCTAACATTCCGAGTGAGATGAGATTCCTTGAGATTCCAGGCATGTACCTAAAATCATGAAGAACAAAACTTGTGTTATCTGGATAAACATATCTTATTGAGCCTTTACCTTCAACCTGACAGAATGTTTCATTAGCCATTATGACTTTTTCCAGTTGACTTCTTATCGAAATTTATGAACAAATCTCTCCTAGGTGTCATGTGGAAGGAGCATCCAGAGTCTAGAATCCATTCTTCTTGATTTATTACCCCATATGACAGATTCAACTCTGTTGCAACTAATCCCACAAGATCTTTAGCATCATCTTTTGCTAATGATCATTCCCCTTATGTGATTGATTTCTTCCTTTATTCCTTTCCAACCACTTACAACATTGCTTCTTGTAGTGTCCCCCCTTTCCGCAAATCCAGCATTCACCCTTCTTTTTATCCCTTGACTTCGACCTTGATTTGCTTCTTCTCTTTGATCCGTTTCCACTCTTCTTTGACTCAGATCTTCCTCTTGAGAGTAGTCTTTCTCCATTATCTTTGCTATATTTTCCATCTCTCTTCAGTTCGACTTCTTTAGATTTTGCTACCATTACAACATCTTCAATGCTGAGTTTATCTTTACTCTAAATCACCGTTTCCCTCAAATGTTCATACTCTTCTGGCAATGATTTCAGAAGCAAGATTGCTTGAGTTTCTTCTTCTACTTCTATCTGTAGATGTCTCAGATCTCCAACTAATTTCAAGAAATCATTTACATTCTGATATATCGATTTATTCTCTTGCATCTTGAATGAGTAAACCTCTAGCTGTGAATAAATCTTATCCAGAAGAGTAGTAGGAAGAAATAACATGTCCAATGTTTCGATCGTTTTTGCTGATGTTGTACAGCTCTCTATCTTCCTTAACACTTTGTCGCCAACGCCTAAGAAGATCAGATTTAGAGCCTTCTCATCTCTATCTGCGCGAGCAATTCTTCCTTAATCAATTTTTCTTTCATCTCCGGTTTCTTTTCTTCTTCTTCTGTTAGAACCTTTGGTTCATAAGCCTTAAGAATGTCCTTTAAACCTTCAACTGTGAGATACACAACCATCCTTTTCTTCCAGAGATCGTAATTGTCAGATCCATCAAACACCGCTATCTTTGATCCCGATTTCGTCATCGCCTTTCTCTGATAACGAATCCTCGACCTCTGATCGCTGATTCTTGAGGTTCGATGAACTTGTTAAAAAATCTCTTTAACCTGGATCTCTGATACCAATTTGAACGAATTGAATCATGGTTTTGAGCTCAGAGATACAAAAGAAAGAGAAAGAGATACACGAGAATTTACGAGTTTGGAACCATAGAGGTTTCCTACTTCTCGCCGGAGATTATACTCTGGAATACACTATCACCAAGCTTATTAACTCGAACACATAGTTCTACACATCTCTCTCTCCTTTCACCTCTCAGTTACAAAGAAAACTTGATCACTGTTCTAAACGTAACAGAAAGAAGATGATGAGCTGACCCTTTTAACAGGTTAATGATATGGCCGTGGATAGCAAACCAGCTGCAACACCAGAAGTGGAGGGA